>CM045762.1:104362833-104552267 GCA_025200525.1 Camellia lanceoleosa | reverse complement strand
ACGAGTTTTGTTTTGTTAATGAATGTTGTGTAAAGGTTGCTGCTTCTCGTTAACATGCTTAAATAAGAATAATTCTGTTTATAAAAAACGTTACAATAATGATTAGCGGTAATGTCATCAATTAAAGAATTACTTCGATCAAAAATTTTGGAATAAATAAAAAAAATCAATAAAAGTTATGTGGTGATTCAAAGTTAGAGAATAATCCTCTCCATAGGTAAAGTGAAGTTTCATTATTTCTTTTTTTTTTTTTTAGAAAAAATTATGATAATCTCATTTTCATAAATAAAGTTATTTTCAATAATAATTTATTTTTTTCATATTATGCATAAATTTTCTTTCATTATATATATTACAATAATTTTATGAGTGTGAATAAAAATTGTCAATGTCCCACGATGGTAACATTGACTATGTTTCTTGTTCCATGTGCAAATAAAAGTTGTTGGTTATGAGCAACAACGTCTTTTTTTTTTCTTGCATATTTTGTTTTTCAAATTATCTGATCCAACATAATAAGAAATTTAACAATAATATTAAAATTTAATAATTAAAATGTTATTTATAAAATTAAATAAATATATATATTTATTTATATTTCAAATCCTCCTCAAATTTCCCAACCAAATATGTGATAAGAGTTGATTGATTTAATTCAATATACATATACATATTAAGTTTAGGTGTAGAGGAGGGACTTCACAAATGTGCGCCCACATGATGATGCATCAACGGCTGACTTGAAGATTTTGAGCAACACGCAATTGACTAGCTAGTTTGGGAGAGGGTTGGAGAATAATTAAAATTGAATTGAATTATTAGGAGCTTCCCATTCTTCATATTATTACGAGTTTTGTTTTGTTAATGAATGTTGTGTAAAGGTTGCTGCTTCTCGTTAACATGCTTAAATAAGAATAATTCTGTTTATAAAAAACGTTACAATAATGTTGCGGTAATGTCAATTAAAGAATTACTTCGATCAAAATTTTGGACCACAATAAAAAAGTCAATAAAAGTTATGGGTTCAAATCCTCTGGTGTGTGGGTATTATTTCATATATTTGCTGGATATTTCTTTTTTATTTATTATTTTTTATCATTATAATTGTAATTTATTGGGTTTCATCATAATATCATATATGAACCAAATAAAAAAAATTATGATAATCTCATTTTCATAAATAAAGTTATTTTCAATAATAATTTTTTGATGGTTATATTTTAATTCTATTTTTGTCTTTATTTTTACTTGGTTTTAACTTAAAAACCTTCCTCCAGTAGGTGAAAACCAATGTGTATAACCAAATCATAATCAAGTCAAAATAAATCCTCAAACCAAATATCATATGTAAAATCATAAATTAGAGTGCATATTTCACCCATTCTACGGCCCTAATAAATTTCCTCTGATTAATGAATGTATCGTACTGAAGGAGTTGATGTTTGTTCATACTTACAACATATAAGAGGTTTTTGAACCAAACCCGATTTGTTCTCTTCACTTTGAACCGATCGGTTGATTTATTGGGATGCTTCTTCGTCTATTTCCACCATTCAAGGTCGTGATTCCCTAGTTTCTCCCAAGGTTAGTTCACTTCTTCCATGGGTTTCAACTTTCTTTGACTTTTTCTACTCTCTCCTAGGGTTTAACTTGTTCAAAGTTTCACTTATTTCCCATATTTTCCACATTTTTATTCTTTTGCATTTATTTCAGATGGTGATTTATCCAGCTATGACTATGAGAAGCTTTACCCATGTTCCTTCCTAGAGAGTTTCAGAGACTTCGATGGTCAGCCCCAGGTTGAGCCCGAGCCACTACCGCCGAGCATCACGCCCATTCGATCCTGAATTTAGGTATCACCCCTTTGAGACATTGGCCACAGTACCAATGGCGACAGAGTTGGGAGCATCAAGGCCTTCTTCGATTTGTGCGACAGCAAAGCGAAACTTAATTCTCCTACCCAGAGAGAAAGCCTTATGTCCCATCGGTTTTACTTACAGCCATAATGGTAGAGGGTACCAAACAGCTTCGCTTACGGTGATTATTATCACCTTTAACAAGCCCATTGCATTTCTTGTGCTATTTTGATCTGATTGCATCGCATGCCTTGATTTGTACCGTATTCCATACACCGCCGCTTCACATTCAACTGCATTTCATACTTCTCATCGCTTTTGCATTCAATTGTACTTCGCGTACATGCTCCGAATTGCCTACCACTATACTTTCAATTGTACTTACACCTCACTTGATCTAATTGGTATCTAGCATGGCATTAACACAGGATGGAACACGCTTTATTCCGGGAGAGGTTACACCGGCACCACGACTCTCGAGATTGGTACGACGAGCTTCGGTAGGGGTTTGTGCAAACATCATCGACGACAGTTTGCCAGTCTATTTTGCTCCGGGGCCATTTAACACGGGTCACAAGTGAAACCACCCCCCTCTCTTAAGGGGTCTTGTGGAGAGGTGGTGGAATACCATCACTAACTTCCACTTCTCTACCACGAGGGAGATGACGATGACTTCACGACTTCTCGCCATGATCCGCAAACTGTGGGCCAGGTGTGTAGAAGGTGATCTGATCCTTCTCGATCGTGACATACGGAGAGCCGTGGGAGGTCAGATGTACACACTACTCGAGGCATGTGCCTACAGAACGCCAGACTTTGCAAGCATGGTCGAGAAAACAATTTGGTTTGAGGGAGCAAGGACTAGAGAAGTTGAGCCCGAGATCGTTGGAGTAGATGGGCTGAGCCCGATCACGCCCGGCTCTCATGTTCCTCTTGATTTCCCTTGTTTCGGAAACGGGTGGAATGAAATAAGTTTGTATCTCATGGAGTGTGCATTGGTGGTGCATACTTGTTGAGAGTCTGCTTCTACGCATGGCGAGGCCGAAATGCCGCCCCACTACCTATATATGGATACATGAGTTTGACTCTCTCGGACAAAGTGGGACCTTAATGTCGGGCTAATGGCGTAGCCTCGGGGAAAGGTACATGCCTTAGTTCTCCTTTTCAGGTTCTGACGTTTTTGTCAAAGATTTCTGCTTTTACATTTTATTACCTTATACTTTTTGCATCCTACATACTCTGCTCATACTACATGTACTTTTTGCATCCTCTCGCATCAGCTTCATACACTATATGCTTTCGCTTCATATTTTGAATTCAAGCCACGCATCAGACAGGCACCTACATAATGCGACACACAAAGTCTAATCTTTTGCTCTAGACTTGCATGTTTAGCAGGTATTGTCGCTCCGCTTACATTTTCTCGTACTTTGTTCATATTAATCGTATGTGATCACATTTCCTACCGAAAGCAAAAATGTGAACCGAAAAGGAACTAAGTTATGCATCTCCTGTGCTCGCTAGTAGCCGCCGATCAAGGTCCCGCGACATCCGAGAGGTCGAACTCATGTATCCATATAGATGGTAAGACGGGCCAATCAGAACGGACTCTCACAAGAAGACCACCAATGCACTCGCTAGATACAAACCTACGGTATTCCAATGCTCAAGAACAAGGTGGTACCAAGAGGAACATGAGAAAGCCTGGCGTATCGCTCACCGCTTCAACAGTCTTGGGCTCAACTCTTCTAAACCGCTTCCTCAAACCACTGCTTTAACCATGCTCGTCAAGTCGGTAGTCTGTTCTCGAGTAGCGCGCTTCACGCAGCCTCCCACTCTCCCATGTCACGATCGAGAAGGATCAGATCACCTTCTACACCTAAGCCGGTGATCATGGCGGTCGAGGGAAGTCATCGTCATCTCCTCGTGGAGGAGAAGTGGAAGGAGCCGATGGTATCCCACTACCTCTCCACAAGACCCCATAAGAGAGGGTGGCTCACTATGACCCGTGTTAAACCGAGCAAAATAGATCGGCCGTCCCATCGATGATGTCACAAACCCGTGAAGCTCGCTGCATCAATCTCGAAATGTCAGGGTACCGTGAACTCCTAAGCGAGTAGGTTCCATCCTATGTTAATGCATGTGATGCAATTAGATCAAGTGAGGTGTAAAGTACAATTGAAAGTATAGTCAATTCAGCGATGTATGAAGTACGCTTGAATTGAAAGCGATGAGGTATGAAGTACAGCTTGAATGTGAAGCAAATAGTGTATGGAATACGCTTAGATCAAGGCATGGGATGCAATCAGATCAAAATAGTGCAAGAAATGCAACAATTAAAGGTGGTAATGCAAAAAGCGGTTTGTACTACGGCTATGGCCGATAAATGGGACATGGGTTTTCTCAAGAGGAGGTCGCTTACGCTGCCCTGGCCAAATCGAAGGCCTTGATGCCTCCCAGAATCGGGTACTATGTGTGTCTCGGTGATACCTCGCCGATCGAATGGGCAGATGTTTCTACAGTAGTGGCTCAGCTCAACCTCGCTCGGCCTACCAAGTCTCTGAAACTCTACGGAAGGAACGGGGAAGCCCGTCATGTGGGACATCGTCTACCATCCTAAATAGATGCAAAAGAATAAAAAGTGTGAGAAAATGCGAAAATAATGAAACTTTGAACAAGTTAAACCCTAGGAGAGAGAAAAGTCAAAGAAAGTTGAAACCAGGAAAAGTGAACTAACCTTGGGAGAAACTCGAGGAATCGACTTGAATGGTGGAAATGACGAAAGAAGGCCAAATCAACTTCGATCGGTTCAAAGCGAAGAGAACAAATTTTTGGTCTCAGAAAAGTGAAAATTTTGTCGCAAAATAAATTTATACATCAATTTCTATTGTCGTGAAGATATTCGCTAAAAAGTCGTCTCGAAAAGTAAAAAACAAGGCTTTTAGTGACAAAATTTTAAAAATATATAAATAGACTTTTAGAAATAAAATAATTTGGTTTCAAAATGGTTTATTTTTTTAGACAAAAAATTTGGTCCTAAAAGGATAATAATTCATCACTAATGTTCAATTTTCATTACTAAAAATATAATAACGATATTTTTTGTAACAAAAATATTTGGTCCCTAAAAAATAATTTCCTAAATTCTGGTGTCTAAAGCCTTAATTTTTTTTTTTTTGGTAGTGGTTAATCAATATATTGGGAGACTTACATGTAGGTCCTAATAGGTGGACTTATTGTCGAATAGGTCCTATGATAATTAAAGACTTTTTCCACCAAACTCTATTAAAAAACGTTACTAATTAATAATTTTCAGCAACAGTTTAAAAATTGTCACAAAAAATATCAGTAATTATAAGTTTTAGCAACAGTTTAAAAAAACCTTCACAAAAAAAAAAAAATTACTAATTTTTAACTTGCAGCGACAATTTGAAAAATTCGTCACAAAAAACGTCGCTAATTGTAAGATTTAGAGACACTTTATAAAATTCGTGGCAAAAAAAGTTACTAATTATCAATTTTTAACGATGATTTTATTAGAAATTATTTTCAACAGAATTTGATAGAAATTAAATCCAATTATTATAACTTATTGGTAGTTTACCCCAATATATTTAGAAGACTTGTGAACAAAATTGGTAGAACACTCCAGTCAGTGGATAGTGGGTATAATAAGTACCACCTGCATACATGTCATGTGATAATGAAGATTGGCATGTATTGAACAAGAACAAGTAGGGATGGAATAATTACCAAGAAAACAAGTATTATATTGGAATAGTTGGTCTTCGGATCACTACAAAAAAAATTATTTTTTGACGGGCAAAAGCATTTAAATACCCCAAATGCCGTCTCAAAAGGTTTTTGCGATGGTAAAATGATTTTTTGCGACGACAAGTGGGGGTCGCAACAAAAGGGGTTGCAAAAAGGTTTTAGCGACGGCAAGTGCCGTCGCCTTTGCTTTTGCGACGGGAAAGTTCCTTTTTTGCGACGGCAAATTTTTGTCGCCAATAATGGATGAAAATTTGAGTTTTTTACGACGGCACAGTATTGCCGTCGCTAAATGGGTTTTTTGCGACGGCAAAAATACCATCGCTAAAAGTCTATTTGAGACAGCAACCTGAACCATCGCTAATGACTATTGTCGACGGCTATGATACCGTCGCTAAAGGCCTTATTTTCAATTATATTCCCTACCTTTTGCAACAGTATAAGTGCCGTCGCAAAAAGTCCAACATATAAAATTAAAAAACAAATTAAAAAATTTTAAAAAAAATTAAAAAAAATTAAAACAAAAAAACAAAAAAAAAAAAACCTGTAATAAAATTATTAAAAATATGAAAATGACCTGTACTAAATGAAAAATAACTATAAAAAAAAACCAATAATTATATAATAATATAAAACGTCCAATATATAAATAAAAATTCATCCATAATTAAAAAGCAAGTTATATTCTAACATTAACAATTCCATCTTCTAGTCAAATGTAAAGTACCACTGAAACACTACAACATAAAAACAAAGCTAAGGGCAAAAAAAAAAAAAGGAAGAAAAAAAGATGTACATAAGATGGTCACTAGCTACATTAATACTAGAATTGCTTTAATTACATATCATATAAGATTAACCCAATCCATGCTATGATTGTAATTATTTTTTGGCACATAAAAAATATTTCCAAACCCTTCCATCCCAAACTTTCCTAGAAAAGGAGGTGGATCCATGGCTTCCATGGAGAACAATGAAGCCGGGCTGTTGCTTGAAACACCATCGCTTCTCTCCAGTAGCCTCTGTATCTCCTTCTTTGCCTCGAAAAGCTGTTCCTTGAGCTTCATTACCTGTAAATTAACCAATAATTTGTTATAAGATTGTGATGGTTACTTGATTTGGTTTCCAAACCTTAGGAGTGGGGAATTATAATAAAAAACCATGAAGTGGTTAGTGGGTGTGAAAATATAGAGTAATGCTAGACATTTTTTTAATTGTAGAAAATAAAATATGTAGACCAAAGATTCATTAATCTACATCTTACATTTTATTTTTGTGGACACTTTTTCTAGGTTTGTGGTTTATCCGGAAAGAGTTTTACTACGAATCTAGAAACCAAATACATGAATGAACACAAAAATATACAGGAATTGACTAGATTTTACAAAATTTATTGGTGCGCCCACTTCTAAAAAATTTGTCTCTCATATAAACCCATCATTCCTGAAGTGGCAAATTGAGTTGATGAAGAGTTCATACCTTAATTCACTGATAAAAAGGCAAACATAATAATTCAGTTGAGGCATCATACAAATGATGTAATAGAAATTATGCATAATTACATCAACCCACAATGAAAGAAGATGTCTCAGAGAAACAGAACTTGACAAAATAACAGAACTCTAGGCAAAGCCCACCAATCACAACCTTCTAATTACATCTCTTACTATTGTCATTTGATATATAGTATTAGGCAGTCTATTTGTCAAAATTTTAAAATGAAAAAAGAAGAGAAGAAAAAAAGTTATTCTGACAAGAATGTGAGGGAGAATGCTTATTCGCTGATATATGATTACATGACATACATATGCACGATGAGGCCTCCATTGTGGGACAGTATATGAATTATTTTGGGTTCTCGAAAACAATTATGGTTCTAAATACTTTTTCTGTAATAGATAAGTGATGCATCCATCCCTAATGACGTCAAGAAGTATTGTATTTTATTTTATCTAACAACTGGATCTTATTTAACTAAACAAGGAATTCAACTGGTCTTGCTTGAGCCTTAATTATTTTATTTATTTTTCTTTAGTGCCAAGATATTGAAATACTGGGTCTCTAATTATGGTAGACCAACCAAACAGAGAGCAATTAAAGAACAAGTTTCAGTCAAAAAACTTCATTACATAATTCTTAGTTCCAACCACTTATAATTGGTAGTGAAGTGGGCACAAACAATAAGCAATAAACCACCACCATTCAGATATTAAACACTCAAACTAATTGCAAAATCATATGATAGGATTTAATTTGAATACATAAAAATCTCAAACCTGATAGAGACCCTCCAGAGAAATGATGCCCACCAATATGTGCCATGAGAAGACCAACCCAAGATCCTCAAAGCTCCCAATTTAGAAAGAAAGCAAGCAAGTTTAATAAACCCAAAACCAACAGCAAGCAAGTTTAATTTCAATGATGAAATAGAAATAGTGTAACAACGCCCGTGGGGGACCTCGCTACAGTTCGGACTCGATTTTGTCACGGTTCTAAATCTGAACCAAAGAGTCCAAATCCGGCAAATCGTTTTTGAAAACAGATTTTTTGAAAGAAGTGCCAAACATGGACTGTTTCGCCAGATACAGAGTCGCCACCTAAATATTTTATTAATGGGGGAATTTAGGAAACCCTAACTCGGTGCCAAAGGCCACGTGTCCGTCATCACCAAAGTTACCTCGGCTCGGGAGCTTGGGTACGATTGGGGAAGGTCAGCTATGAGCCCCCCCTCTCGCTCGATCCGAAGATCGGCCTCTACTAACCGTGATATCTTGTTTTGAAAACATTATGTGTTCTTATTCCGGTTATTAGCCTAGATTTACTATGTTATGCGCACAACAAACAAGTATAGACCGAATCGCCTAAATTGGAACAAAACATTGCATATCCGTTTGTTTTGAAAAATGCTTTGGGTTTTGCTACTCACAAGTAGGCTAAAACACGGATTTCAACGAGTTGTTCCAACTCAAACAATCCAACCTTCACCCACAGGCATTCAGACAGTTTAACATATAAACATCTAGCCACATGGTAAGCATGCTATTATGGCAACATTCACACGCATGCAAGGATGCTAGAGCATAAAATACTTACAAAGTACTCCGTGCCTAGAACAAGAACATGTCAGCAATCAATGCATGATCCAAGTCCATGTTAAGTGCCTAATGTATCGCATACAAAATGTCACTAGAATAGGCTCGGCTAATCTAAGGATGACATGTGAGGTGCACAGGAAACATGTATTCAAAGTTAAATTTGAAATATAATGCGATTAGCATGATGCGCCGAGCCCGGTGCATGCAATACTGACGAATGATACACGCATGCGTAACATGAGGTATGCTAAAGTAAACATGCCCTAATACTAACCATCAAAGCAGGTAAGTAAAAGGGAGAAAGAAGTGGGGGTTGGAAGACATACACACACTCACCCACGCTTATTACAAATTCGCCCTCGCTCAAAGGGGCCGAAAGAATAATACAGACTAAATAAATAATCAACTATTCTAGCTAATTAACTATTATAGGCCAACTAAATTAATTTAAGCAAATTAATTAATGTAATAAAGCAATAAACAGTCCCAAGATGAAGGCTCAATGCAGTGCGCGCTCGGCTTTGCCCGAAAATCCAACGACATGCCCAATATGCCTCTGTTTTCTCTGCTCTGCTCCTCTGAGGTGTGCCAAAGTCTCAAGGTTTGCTCTATGGATGCCAGGGAACACCACCGGCTGGGGGAGAACACCACCGGCCATGTGGAATGGTCATCGGCCATGACTCTGATCCATCGGCCAATAATGATGGCCGGTCGGCACTAAATGTGGCCGGCCGGACAAAACTTCCTGCAGAATCTGGTTTGACAGCAGCAGAGGACAATACTTGGCATGGCAGTGCATTTCAAGCAATATATGCACCAATCACACCTCATATCATGTTTATGACTCAAAGGGACATGAACCTTGGTTCTTGGAGCACCAATTGCGCATTTCCATGCATGATGGCCCAAGAAACCAAGTGTGCACATTTTGATGTCAAATGTAATGCACTCAAACAACCAAAGGCCCAATCCCTATCACTAGATCAAGGGACAAGGCATGCATGCTATATGGAGTGCAACCTAGGCATACAACCTAAATATGCAACATGGGAATGCAAGGTAGACATGCAAGTATACAAACAAACATGCAAGGTAAACATGCAAATAAGCAAATGATGGACTTAAGCTTATTAGGGCAGCCCTTAAGGAACCCCAAAACAGTGGCCAAAATGCTAAGTATATGAAGGCAAATGTACACACAAGCATGCATGAAAATATGGTTTAAGACTTAAGCATAATGAAGCAACTTTCAAGCACACTCGAAAGGGGGAAACATGGACTAATGGCATGTATACTAAGCTCTGAAAATCATGCTATAGGAGGTGCCAAACCAACTAAACAAAGCAAGCATATCATGCAATCAAGCCCAAAGCCTAAAGCTCACCAAAGAGGCATTGGACTACACTCATCAAGACCAAACATGGCATGGTTTAAACAACTAAAATCAGAGTTTTAGCATGTCAAGATGAACCCCAAAAACCACTTAGATGACATCTAAATGACTTACACATGGAGGCATGCACAAATGCACTTTCAAGGAGCATGAAATACAAACTCTTGGAACATCAAAGAGCCATGAAAGCAAGTATACGAGCATGCTAAGTGGACTGAAATGACATGGAAAATGGTCCCAACCCACTAAATCAAAGCAAGTAATGCATGCTATACATTCACATACTTAAGGCCAACAAGCCAAAAATGCAAAGGGGCTATACTAAGTATGCCAAAGTCGACCCAAACAACTAAGGACAGACCTTAATCATGGCAAAACAAACATGAAATCTTCACAAAGCCAAGCCTAAAGCATGCTAGAACAATGGTTTACAACCTAAGGCATGTTAAGGCAACAAAATGGCATTACAAGGCATGTATGCTAAGCAAGCATGGTATACCAAAACCAACACACAACAATGCTATTTCATGGAAAAATAAGCATAAATAATGCCAAGGCATGGTCAACATGAGCCTAAGCTAGGTGCACTCTCAAGAGGCAAAAATAGCCCTTTTCAAGAGCAATAAGGAGAGGGGGTGGCCCTCTCCTTCTTAGGACTTCAAGGCACCATCCTTACCACTGAAATCCCTCAAGATTTTAGTGGTGAGGAGGCCCGAATACCAAAGTCCCAGAGTACACTCAAAATGGCACAAAATGGAGCCTTACAAGGCTTAAGAGGGGTCAAACAACCCCAAAGCTTGAAGCAACCTAAACAACTATTTAGAGGGCCTAAAAAAAGAACTTTTATGTGTTATACACAAAACCAAAAAATAGTTGCAAGGTAGGTAAAAATACAATGCAAAAATGGGGAATAAAGGGACAAGCTTCTTACCCTTGAAGACCTTCTTCACAAATGGTGGACCAGCTGCTCCTTTAGGTTGAAACCAGCTTCAAAACACTAAAAATAACCCTCAAGGGCCTCAGCTCCAAGAGATGGTGTGGTAGTGTGTGTTTGTGTGCAAATCTAAGCCTAAACACACACAAGAGAGAGATATAGAGATGGAAGATGAGCAAACCCTAACCCTAGAACTCAAACCCTAAAAATGTTGCCTAAAATGTCTAACCCTTGAAACAAGAGAGAAGACCTCTCTTTATAGAGCTTTTTGTCTTGTAAAGCTTACAAGACAAGCCTCTAAAGAGATAGATCCCTTCATACACGTGTATGGAGGGGAGCCAAATGCAAGCCAGCTGTGACAAAAAATTTGCAAAAGCAGATGCATAGTAGTCGGCCGGCCAAAGATGCATTTGACCAAAAAAAGATAGCCGGCCGGCCACCTATAGTGCTAGCTGGCCAAACATTTGGCCAGTGGCCACAAAACACAGCCGGTGGCCTCAAGCCCTGGCCGGTGATGGGTGGGGATGGTCTACAAACCCTACCCTGCCTCTCAAAGGCAAAACACAAGTGTTTGGTGTCAAACCAAGCACAAAACAGTCGAGTCGAGAGATCCTGAGGCGAGGTGTGTTGCCAAGGCTTCCAGGAACTCAAGACGAACACAAACAAGGGTGATCACTGAGTGTTCAATCAGTGACGTCCAGGTCTTGAGGACGGTCAAAAATGGGGTGTCTACAAATAACAAGGTCACATTTTCACCAAAAGCAAAGAAAATAACTGTTTTTATCCTTTTTACCCATTTATGTTCTGGCAGGCAATCACAAAGTTATTAGAAACATTACCTGGCAAGCCCTGCTAAAGATACTCTAACTGAGACTTCACACCTAATGCCCAAAATCATCATTGAACAAAATGATATGAAAAACAAATCAAACATCAAATATAGATAGAAAAAATTGATCAACCATCCATCTAAAGCAATAACAACAACATAATCATCCAACCCAGATTCACTATTTGAAACACGAGAGAGAGTGGTTACAAATTTCAATTTCTATTTTAAAATAAAATAATCTTCAAATAAAGACATCAACCATTCTACCATCCTCTCTACCCTTGTTAAGACATTTCATCAGTAACCATCAAGATCAAAAAAATAAACAAAACAATCCCCACACATAAATTTTAAAAAATTAAATTAAATTAAATTTTCAAATAGAGACATCAATTGTCCTATCAAATCCCTCTCTACCATTGTTCATGCATATATAAAAAAGCAAACCCAGATCAGGAATTGCAAAAAAAAAAGCACAAGCGCACAAGAAAGGTCGATAAACAGATAGATATACCTTGTTGGGTACAAAGAATCATTGGGGAATAACTGGTTATAACGCTTATACACAAATCCCTCATTTTTTCCCATGAATTTGGACTGTCCTCTTCCTGATCAAAAACAACGAAAAACAAAAACAACTACGGATATATGTATGTGTGTAACCAAGATAAGAACAACCCACAATCAAACAAAAATCTTACAAACCCAAAACCAACAGCAAACAAATACAGAGTTACATAACATAAACAAAGAAAAAGATGAAACTTTTACCGCAGATCTTGATGGGGCCTTCGAGCTCTAAGAGATTGGGTTGTTGGAGGAAGATTTCTCTCGAAACAAAGGCAAAGTCGACGGATATCACCTCGGAGAGCCGGACTGACTGGCGAACACTCCTTGCCTGCCGAAACTCTAAAAGCCGATTAATGATGTCATCAAGAACGGCAGGGTCCATTCCCTGCCCATTTTGCGCCATCAAACCTCTCTCTCTCCCTCCCTCTCCAATTAATTCTTAGGGTTTCACAGAAAAAAAAAACCCTAGATTCCCAAACACAACGAGAAACAAGGGGTGGAAGATTGAGTGACGAGAGGTAGATCGGAGGCAGAAATTAGGGTTTGAAGATGGTGAATATGAGGGAGAGAGAGAGACAGAGAGAGAGAGAGAGAGAGAGGACGGGGAGGAGACGAGATCGATGATCCACGAGATCGATGATCTTTTCTCTCTCTCTCTCTCTTTTCTTTGCCTGGTTGCCCCATCAAAGACTGAACAGATTAGGGATTTTGGGTTTTTGGGAGGAAGGGGATGGGGGAGCGGGAATGGAAAACAAGAAACAGATTGGGGATTTTGGGTTTTTGGAGAGGGGGGAGCGGGAATGGAAAGAGAGATGGGGGGAACCGGGCGGGAATGGAAAGAAGAGGGGGGGGATGGAATTTTTTTTGGATTTTTTTTATTTTTATTTTCATTACAAATAAATATTTAAATAATAAAATGACTTTTTTTTTTTTTTTTTTTCAACAGAGGATGTCATTGCTAAAAAAAATTAGTTTTTATTAAAATAATTTTTTTTTATAGTTAATGAATTTTTATTTTTATTTTTTCATTTAGTAAGGTTGAAAATTTATTTGTTTCATATTTATTTTAATGAATAAAAAATTATTATTATTTTTTTATTTGGTAGAAGTAGGGATAATATTTTTCATTAAAATAAAGTTAATTTTTTGTGGTCAATGTAGCATTTGTAGTGGTAGTAGTGGTAATAATGGAATGGCATTTGCAGTAGTGGTGAATGTGGTAGAGAAGATGGGTGGTGAGAGAGAGATGAGTGAGAGACAGATAGAGAAGAGAGATAGAGAGAGAGATAGACAGACAGACAGAGACAAAGTGATGAGCGAGAGAGAGAGAGAGAGAGAGAGAGACAAAGTGGTCGCTAAAAGTGCATTTTCTTGTAGTGGAGAGCTTGGTAAATAGCGAAGAGATGAGGGAGAGAGTGAGCAAGGTGAACACAATGGGGGAGAGAGATAAGCAGACAGACAGACACATAGAGAGAAAGAAAGAGGGAGAGAGAAGAGCGAGAGACAGACAAACAGACACAGAGAGAGAAAGAGAGAGAGAGAAGAGTGATGAGTGAGAGAGAGAAGAGAGGTAATATTTTGTGGTAGAGAAGAGGAACCGACAGTAGTGGTGAAGGTGGTGGATAAGAGATGATGGTGGCGGTGGTGGAGGTGGTGGTGATGACGAAGGAGATTAGTGGTGAAGTTGTGGTAGTAGTAGAGTAAATGGAGTAGTAGGGGTGAAAGAGAGGTAATGGTAGTAGTAGTAGTGGCAATAGTGGTAGTGGTGGTAGTGGAGTGATGGCGATGGTAGTAGTAATGGTAGTCGTAGAGGTGAAATGGCGACCGTGGTAGTAGTGGTGGTAGTGAAATGGCGTTTGCAGTAGTAGTAAAGGTAGTAGAGGAGATGAGTGGTGAGAGAGAGAGATGAGTGAGAGACACAGAGAGAGAAAGAAAGAGAGAAAAGAGATGGGAGAAGAGATAGATGAATGAGAGAGAGAGAGAGAGAGAGAGAGAGAGAGAGAGAGACAAATAGACAGACAGAGAGAAAAGAGTGATAAATGAAAGAGAGAAAGAAAATAGAGAGAAAAAGATGAAAAAATGGGTGAAAAGATATAGACAAAGAGAGAAACAGAGAGAGAGAAAAAAAAGAGCGAAAAGAGATAAACGAGAGAGAGATAGAAAGAGATGAGCGAGAAAGCGAGAGAGAAAAAAAGAAGAGAGACAGAGAGAGAAGATAGATGAAAGAGATAGAGAGAAAGAGATGGACGAGAGATACAGAAAAAAAGAGAGACAGATGCATGTAAAAAAGTGATGAGTGAGAGAGAAAGAGAAGAGAGACAGAGACACAAAGAGAAAGAGAGAAACGGCCAGACAGAGAAGAGTGATGAGTGAGAGAGAGACAGAGACACATAAAGAAAGGGAGAGACAGACAGACAAAGAAGAATGATGAGTAAGATAGGGAAAGAGAAGAGAGACAGAGACAGAGAGATAGGAAGATGAAAAAATTGGTGAAAAGAGAAATGTTCAAAAGAGTAAGACGACGTCGTTTATAATGGATCGATAAATCGAGAAAGAGCTCGATAAATAGAGAAGATGGGAGTAAGAGAGTGAGCAAGGCGAACATAGTGAAGGAGAAATAGACAAATAGACTAGTAGAGAGAGAGAGAGAGAAGAGTGATGAGTGAGAGAGAGACAAGGAGAAAGAGAGATAGATAGAAAAAGAGATAGAGAGAGAAAGAGAAAGAGAGAGATAGAGAAAGAGGGAAAGATAGAAAAAGAGAGAAAAACAAGAGATGAGCGAGAGATATACAAAAAGAGAGAGAAATAGAGCGAAAAGAGATGAGCGAGAGAGACCTGTAAAAAAAGAGAGAGAGAGAAAAGAGAAATGGGCAAGAGAGATAGAAAGATAAGAAAGAGAGAGAAAAGAAATGAGAGCGATAGAGAGAAAAGAAATGAGCAAGAGACACAGAGAGAGAAAACAGATGAGAGAGATAGGGAGAAGAGAGATACGCGAGAGACACAGAGAGAAAATGAGAGAGAGAAACAGACAGACAGAGAAAGAAGAGTGATAAGTGAAAGAGATAAAGAGAAGAGAGAGAGAGATAGAAACAGAGAGACATGAAGATGAAAAAATGAATGAAAGAGAAATGTTACATCAAAAGAGTAAGAATACATTGTTTGTTTAAATTTTTTTTTGCGACATAAAAAAGTACTAGAATTTATTCAAACCATTTTGTGACTGTATATATATGAAGCTGTCTCAAAACCACAATCACTATGCTAGGTTAGAGTTTTCCAAAAACTCTTTTGAGAAAATTATACTTTCTTGTTTTCCGTGTTATGTTGTTTTTACTGAATTTTTTTAATATTTTAAGTATTTTTTTATTTTTAAACACACCTAACATAAATACATCTAAAAATTTAAAAAATTGTAAAAAAAATCTTTTAAAAATTCACTAAATACCAAAAATACAATAATTCAATACATTTTTTTTTGGTATTTTTATGTATTTATTAATTTTTAAAAATATTTTTTTCATAAATTTTTTTTTAAGATACATCTAAGTAAGGTGCATCTAAAAAAAATATTTAAAATTTAAAAAATATTCACTAAAAATTTAAAAAAAAAAACACGAAAGTCACTTTTTGCGACGGCAGAAAATGCCGTCTCAAAAAAGCAAAGTATTTGCGATGTCACCATTTGTCGTCTCAAAAAAGCAGAGTATTTGTAACGGCACAATTTGCCGTCTCAAAAAAACAGAGTATTTGCGACATCAGAAAATACCGTTGCAAATGCTCTCATTTTTTGAGACGGCAAATTGTGCCGTCAGAATGCTATGCTTTTTGAGACGGCAAATGGTGCCGCCACAAATACTGCTTTTTGAGACTAAGATTTTTCACGTCAAAAAGTAACTTTTTGAGATGACAAGTATGCCGTCACAAATAGTTCCGTCTCATATACACACTTTTCTTGTGGTGGATGTCATGTGCATTTAGCTATATTAGGGTGTACATAGTAATGGGTAATGGAGGAGGAGGTCAAACTAAAAAATGTCCCTGAAACACGGGCAACGTGCCTTCTTGACTATGCATCTCCTCTTATACTTCACCTTAACAAAAGGAAAAACGGCTTGATTGTGTACATCAAAGACAGTGAACCAAGATACAGGCTCAGTTAGAATTTTAGGTAAGAATTTGTTGACACTGGCACATGTACCATCTTTTGTTCACATATCAGACAAACTATTAATAAAACGAATATTCGCGAAATTATACTTTCACAGTTTACATAAAATTCTATTTAATTTTTCATTTTTCAATTATAACACTTAAGGCATGTTTGATGGGATTGAAATTATTAATCCGTGAGCCTAATTATCTCATGTTTATTTTAATATTTTGGTTTAGGATTATTAATCCAACGGATAATTAATCCAACAAATTTGTAGAATTATTAGTAATGAGGTAGGAGTGGGATTATTAATCCAATGAATATTAATCCAATTGGAAAATGAATACTACACTAATTTAATAGAATTATTAATACTTCACTATTAATCTTGTGAAACAAACATGACCTTAACACCTTATATTTTAGTTAAGTTAAAATATGATTATTCTGTTAGTTTGATATCATATTGCCTAGCAAAAATTGTCATGCCATGATTTCATGAGGCACTTTTTGAAATTAAATAACAATAATAATAATAAATTTTATTTCCTTTTATTTATTTATTTATTTTCATTGTATTTTCTCTTTACTATATTTTATAAATCAGTCGCCACTAATCACCAAAAACTTGCTATTTCCCTACCGTTTTCCTACAGCACGCTACTCAAATTTCCTGCTACTGATGATCGCTACTCATCCCTTTCTTATCACTCCCACCCATTCTCTGCTACCAATAGCCACTACTCGTCGCTTGTGCCAGAAAATGGTAACGAACAGAACGAAATGTGTGGCCAGGTATATATAAATTAATTATATCTTGAATAATTATTTAACCTAATGATTGTATAGTACTTTATAGTATGATGTCTCAAATTCAACTCTATTGAAAAAGAGTTTGATATTAGTTAAATTCTAACCCATTATGGGGGTTACATATAATTAGTAATGGTTGTTGGGTTTAGTTTAATGGGCTTGGTAGATTGGTTGTCAGACTTTGTAGATTTTTTAACTATTGTGGACTAGTGATATATGTTAAATGATATAAATAGTTTTAATATTATAATTACTCTTTTATCGATTAAAAAAAATAATAATAGTAATAATAAATAAAGCGAATAATCATTTTGATATGTATGGTTCACATGTCGATTTTTCATATCCTTTTCATAATAGAATGTCAAGGAAAATGTTGAGATTAAAATAAATGATAAGATTAGTTGAGAAAAATATATTAATTTTTAATTAATGGATAAAGTAATAATGGCCAATAATTAAGAAAAATAAAGTATAATTTCTCCCTTTTAATAAAATAAAATTAGACTACTAAACAAACAAATACAGTTGCCACTAACAGATCCTGAGAAATGATTATGAGCAACCAACTATCAACTACATGCTTGATAATTTTTTTACTAATTTTATAATTCTCCATTAAAAAATAATATAATTAACGATTCGATTCACGGTGCATGTGAGCTGCACAACAAAAGAGGAGCTGCATAATGGACTGCAAGATTTACTGCTTAATTCTGACCATTCAAGATGACAAAGCAATCATTGAAATTATATTAATTAAATTAATTATAAAATGATTAACCTAATCCAGATACCTTCTGTTACGGATACCATAACCAGTAAACCATACATTTCATTGAAGTACAACAGATACATTCAATATCAAACTTACCCTTTGGTTCCTCTAATTATCAATAAATATGTTCACATGGGGTTCAATTGTTTTGGCCCTAATACGATAATTGTGATGATTCAACCACTACACAAAATTAAGATTTTAAAAATAAAAAAGAAAATAATTTTTTAGGAATAAAATATTTTAATTGTTAAAAGTATCATTATTATAATTTTAGCTATGAAATTAGACATTTAATGATAAATTTTTATCCTTTTGCTACCACAATTTTTTGTCTCAAAGTAAACTTTTTTGTCGCCTAATTGTTTTGTTCTAAAAATGCATTTATTAGCAATATTTTTTAAATTTCGTTGTTAAAGTCCCTTTTTTGACTTTTCGGAATAACATTTTAGTAACAACTCTCGTAACAACATGAATCAGCTTTTAAACTTTTTTGTAACAAAATTTTTAGCTTTTAAGACAAAGTAGGTTGATCCCTGAAACTCTATATCTTGTAGCGATTTGTTCTTATATTGATCTAATTTGAGGGAAAATAATCCACAAATTTTTTTGTTAAAAATAATATTTTGATTGACATATATATGTATATATATGTATTGTTGAGAGGGGGATTTGCACCGGACCATTGGGCCGAGCTAAGTCAAGACTTGGGTCGTTGTCTTGGGCTTCACAGTAGGTCTGGAGAGACGCCCAGCGTTGGGCTGAGGTAATCAATCAGCACTGTCCAAGGCTGAGATTGATGAAACAGAGTGTTTCTCTCGACTAGATTCAAGGCAGCTTTCGATCCTAGTCGGACTAAGGAATGACCAGGGTCGTCGATTCGGTTACAGTCAGACTAACCATGTCAGCCCTGTCTCAATACCTGGCAAGGCTGGTTCGGGCGAGTTTGACCGTCCCGATCAAGTTATAGATGACGGTTGGGTACCTCGGGGTTGACCAATCAGTAGTTATTTGTAACGTGAGCCGCCAAGCACCGGGTTATGGATTGCTTGACAAGAATTGCCATTTGGCCTAATTGAAGAGTAGATGGGGGAATCCACTGTTTGTGTGCATCAATACCATTTGGTTGTTTTGTCAATACTGTTTGGCAGTATTGTCGCACAACACACATGTAAGACAAAGAGACCTTACTGCGTTATTTCACAAGGGTATTGGCGGCCATACATGCAAGCTGACAAGCAAAATTACGTGAGAAAATATGAAAAATGTTAGAAATTTGCACACCAAATTCATCAACTGGCTAGAGAACTCCTCCATTTTACAAGTCCTTGGCCATTCGTAATGTGGGAGCTAGATATAGTGGGACCACTCCCAACTGCACCTGGAAACCGAAAGTTCTACATCGTGGCAACCGATTACTTCACCAAATGGACGTGAGTATAGCGCTCGTAGCTCAGCGATACCTGCAGAAGAAATCTGTTAGCTTGGCAAAACAAGACCAATATAAAATTGATTGGTTTTGAAATTTGACTTACTTGCTAAGCCCTTATCTTTACAAATGTACCAACTGGGCACGTCGACAGTTTCATAGTTGTCGATTACCCAGAAGAAGTCATCATGAAGGTCCTTATCTGACGTGTCGGTCACTAGACGCTCTTTGCTCGATCTTACTTTTAAGTACTAGTTATACCATCCGTGGGTATGGGAATGTCGTTGTCCGAGACTAGTATGCGGAGTTGCCAGACGCGCTTCTCTAGATCGTCGACGAGGCGGGTTTCGGCATCTTCTGCAGGGGGCTCTCCCAGCTTACTACCTGCAGACCCTTGCTCGCTGCTTTAGTGGAGAGGTAGTGGGATACCACCAACTCCTTCCACTTCTCCGTCGCAGGGGACATGACGATGACCCCTTACGACTTCTCGATGCTTACTGGCATCAGGGTAGGGGGGGATCCGATTCCCTTCGATACTGATATGGGTGAGTGGGACGCCGCACAGCTGTACCTGCTTGGCATTCAGCCTCCCATTGCTCGAGCAGGGTTTTTCAGATACTCGTGGTTCGAGAGTCAGTTCCGGATTCAGCGAGCCTTGGAGGTGGAGGCGTAGATGACCCCAGAGGAGGTAGATCAGTATGCGCTAGGCTTCATCATGTTTCTGCTTGGGACGACCCTTTTCGCCGACCTGGCAAACACCGTGCCTCTATGCTTGTTGAGCGCACTGGTAGATGTCAGGCGGATCCACCGCTACGACTGGGGTGGTGCAGGCTTGGCCACTTTGTATGGTTACATGAGCTCTTCTTCCCGCCTCAGCGGACAGCTTCTTGGCGGATACTGGCGAGCTAGGGAGGTACATCTTCTTCCCCTTTTACATTTCGCTACGCTTTGCATTTTCAGACATTGCACACACCACGGCCCCGCTTCTTCGACTATATCTTGACGCAAGACACACATATACTGCTTTACATCGATTGTACATCGCACCTTTGTAACTATGTACAATACACTGCACAACACACGGCTCTGCCATTTTTGCTTTATTCTGTATTCTGCTTTATCCGATAGTCATACTGATATCTGTTCTGCAGTTGTGGCTTGCCCCAGTACCCGATGTGGAGATCCCGCTCGACGTCCCCTTTTCCCATCGCTTTGATGTGCGATGTGTGCGGAGACCCCGGGAGTCTTTTATCTTTTTCTGCCGCTACTTCGACACCATCACCGCCGTGGATGTATGTTCAACTTTAGAGTTTGTTTAAGCTTCGCTTTAGCACTGCATTTTTCGATGACAGATAGATAACAAACTGCATTTGTACCTGCAGATCACCTGGCAGCCTTGGGCCCCGTTGCCGGCCGTGGTGAGAGACCACTACGAGAGTGCTGAGGAGATTGCCCGTCTCTAGATTCTGTTGGAGGGACCGGTCTGTCGGGCTTGGTACCTGGAGGAGCGCTTCTTGCGTCAGACCCTGGGTTTACCGGAGCAGATAGTTCCGGGTCCGTCTCCTTCACATATGAGGCATACAGAGAGGCTTTCCCTCGCACACCTGAGGGAGTATACCGCTGGTTGGGGCGCGAAGCGTCACAGAGACGAGGGCGACTATGCCGAGTACGTCCGGACCTACATCATGCGGCCCTTGGGCGGTGATCGCCGAGCTGGGAGGGAGAGGCCAACAGCGCCGGTAGCTGGAGCGGGAGCGTCGAGGAGGGCTCGAGTCCGTGGCAGGGGCGGAGTTCATTGGGGGCGGGGAACCGGCTCGCTGCTCGCTACTTCATCGACATGCAGAGGCGGGTGGGGCGACCTACGAGATCCCTTTGCTCCTCGCCTACCGATCACGAAGTTGGTTGATGTCCCTGACTTGCCTCTGGTATGTATTACTTCATTTCGCATCTTGTACTGTTATTTCATTTCAGTTTATTTGATATTCCGCAGAATACTGATGCATCTAATACTTTTGCAAGCGTCCTCCGAGTATACCCGGCAGTCATTGGAGTTGAATGCCTCCATGATAGGGATGCTTCAGCGGACCTTCGACCTCCTGGCCCTCTACAGTATCCCGGTATGTTCTTTCTGACCACAACCTCAAACCATACACAAACTGCTTTACATGATCTGATGCACGACACAACACCTGATAAACTATTCACAGCATTCATACACTGTATTCACACACTGTACTTATGCATTGATTCACTGCTCACACTATACTCATACGCTGCATTCTGCACTGATATACTGCTCACGGCATTCCCACACTATACTCATATACTGTATTCTGCATTGATATGCTGCTCACGGCATTCACACACTGTACTCATACACTGTATTCTGTATTGATATGCTGCTCACGGAGTACTGATGCATTTGCCTATTATGCTTTTCAGCCTCCTTTCCAGATTCCGCCGGCGGGTGGTGTTCCAGCTGGGCCCTCTATTCCTGCTCGAGGAGGGCGTGGAGACACCTGACGCCTGCACTGTGAGGGAGTACTCATGTTGGGAGTAGCTCTCGGGCACCCATTCCTGATGACGAGGATAATGAGTCCGAGTCCAAGTCCGAGGCAGAAGTAGAGGCGGGGTCGGGGTCATCTGAGGAGGAGACCAGAGGCGGTATTGACTCGGGCTCTGATGACGATGTTGATGATGCTCCTGGACCTTCGTCTAGGAAGAGGACTAGGACAGACTGATAGCCTCGGAGCCATTTTTGACATTCAATACAGATTTTTTGTTGTTTGTTTTTTTTTCTGCACTTTCCCCTTTTGTTAGTAGTTAGGGTACTTTGTACTGCTGCAGGAAGATTTTTGTTTCCAAAACTTATGTACTTCAAAAGATTATGAAATGGAACAAACTTTTTGTCTGAAAAAGATGTTTACATTTGTATATCTCACGCATTGCATCGCGTTACACCTCAATGTAAATGAAAGTGATTTATTGTCTAAAAATTGAACACTTGCACTGTAATAATCAGATAACTGACCAGCAAATAGCAAAGCAACCCAAGCAACCCACTGCCTGATTCTGAACACACAGCCCTTACTCTACTGGGGATTAATCTGCATACAACCTGTAACACAGTATTTGGTTCATTCTGCACATAGCAAATCCTGAACAAACAGCCCCAATCTGACAAGACGGACTACAAAAGCTGAAACGGTTGAAGTTGAAACACACTCAGATGCCCCAAATTTTCCCTTTTCTTCTTTTATTTCGCATAAAATGTAGAGAACGGCATAGCACTCTGAGCATACATGATTTTAACTTTTGAAGAAGGGTTCTGCAACCGGGGTATCGACCCTAAAACTGAATCACAGCGGAAAAGACTCAAACAAAAGGTAAGCGACCTGGACACAACGAGGCACGCTCGGAAAAGACTCAAAACGAAAGTTGAGGTAAACAAGACAAAAGACGCGACATACGGGCGTGTTTATAAAAACAAAAGACCTCAGATCTCGAGAAGCTAGTTCCTCCGGGTATATTCTCACCCTTTTCTGATTTGTGATTCTCACATCGCTCGGCCCTCAGGCTCGGTTTTTCTCTCAAAACCCTCTTGCTCACTTCTCTTTCCGCTTACACCTCTCTATTCTTTATTCTCTCATTTTCCATCCCTCCCTAGGGTGATTGATGAATGAATAGGAAATTGCGGGGGGTCATGCCCAACAATCAGCTACGGCTATTTCTTCCTAGATAAAGTGCCCTTCCGCAAGTATGTTGACGCAGGAAAAGAAGACGACTCAATTGCCCCTAGTTCATCACTTTGACTATTTTTTGTTTTCTAAAATAGTTTTGACCAAAAATGAGAGTCGGATTAACATACTTGTTCGATTTTTGATTTGAAAATCATACAAGTCAGGCTGTGAGCACTGAAAATTTTCCTTTTTGGGTCCAAGAAGATGGTCCGATTTTTTAGAAAATGGAATAGTTTTCGAAGAAATAGTCAACTTCAATAAAAATTTTCAAAAACTATCTTTGCAAACAATCAACGCTCGACGAGCGCGAAACTTACCCTCGAGATGCGCAATCTCGGATCGGAGGCAATGAAAAATTGCCCCTTGCTCGAAGGGGGTACATGGCAACAGAAAGTTGCCCCTGGTTTGGATGGTAACTTGCGGCAACGGAAAGTTGCCCCTTGTCTGGATGGTGCCGCAAAGATGTCAGAACGCTTTTATCGATGGCTGTTGAACTCCGAAGTCGATGGTCTGAACCAATATATGGACACAGTCACTATAAGAGCAATAGTGGTTGGACTTCAGGATGAAGTTGCCTACGTATCCCAAACATAAGAATCAAGCCTACGTAGTTCACAATTGTTACAACCGAATTGTCGGATGTAGAAAAAGCAAGGATGATCAAAACCATTACATGAACTGAGGCGCTATGAAAGCGTCGGGGGCTGGACTTCAAGATAAAGTTGCCTACGTATCCCAGACATGGGAATCAAGCCTTACGTAGTTCGGCTAAGGTACACTCGGGTATTTTAACCTTCACTTTTTAGGCTCTAACTTTTGCCAAGGCGCCTGTTGTAGGTTTTCGACCTTGCGAGCTTCTTTTTCTTTTTTCTTCTTTTTTTTTGAATTTTTTCTTTTTTTCATTTCTTTTTTTTTTTTTCGATTTTTCTTCTCTTTTTTGCATTTTTTCTTTCTTTTCTTTTTCTTGCTCTAACTTTTGCCTGGGTCACCCTTCCGGGTTTTCAGCCCAGCGAGCCTCTCAAAGGGTAAAAGTGTAACAAGTCCATGCCAAATGGTTTTGAGATCTTGAAGTTATCTGAGTCCAGGAGAATGGCTGTCGTACTGATTTGCGGAAGGATCCATCACCGTCGCTTCACGAGCCTCTGCTGGTGAAATCTAATCTTCTTGATCTGAATTTGGTACCTCTTGCTCGAGGGTTGCTTCGAACCGGGCCGCACAGGCCTTTCATGGTAATTGGCTGTTGAACATTTTGAACGGATCCCAGGTTTGCAACAGATAGGTTGAATCTCGAGGCTGAGAGCGATCCTAAGCTGCACAATCTCAAGAGCAATTCCACACAAGTCTTCAATGGACCGCGCAAAACATTTTGTTTTTGAAAATTTTTAAGAAAGCAACAAATCGCTCGCGCAGAAGATAGTGTGAAACCAGTCTGGATCAAGCCAGGGTCCTTCTCAGTACTCACGCTGGTAAGCATGATTTCATTCATAAAAAGGCTTAGCATGCCTACCCTTCTCTCAAATATGATCAAGTTTTGCAAAACCCAAGAAATTCCTCCCTCTTCGTTTTTATCACCGCGGTGCTCAAAAAGGAGGTTTTGAAAAAAAAACTTAGGTCATTACAATGATGTTCAAGGCACAAGAGAGTAGGTAGAATGTATTGCCGTTCCATTCGCCTCCTCTGGCACAACTAACTCACACTGAAAGCAAGCATGAAAATGAGATAGCCACAGCTGTTTTATTCAGATTTGTTGGTATAACTGGCCCCTCGGCAAAGATAGACTCAAAAACAAAAACAAAAAAAAATGGGTAATTACAAGACAAAACGGTGTTCGAGGCAACAACCCCGGAATCACCTGGCATTCTATACAAAAGGGGGGGTTGACTTGCTATAACAAGACAGACCCATAAGCAAAAGGACTGACTCAAGACAATGAGACAGACTTAAAACAAAACAAAACCAAAGACTGACTCGACACCCAAGCCAGAATTTACAAAATTGGTGTTCATAGATGCTCAAAAATGCGTGCCAAACGCCACATCCAAAATGCATCAGGCACTGCCCGCAGGTGGTTCACTCTCTAATTACATACTCGCAGTATCTGTGTCCTCAAAATCCAATAACTGGGTAGTAAGGGACTTGGCGGAGGTGGGTGGAAGGATAAACTCGTTGTCAATCAAATCCTGTACCTCATGACGGAGGCGGAAGCAATTATCGGTAGGATGACCAGTTTGTTAGTGGTATGCGCAGTACAAAGTAGCATCATGTGTAGCAGGGAGATTCTTCGAGAGGGGCCGAGGCTCCAAGGGTTTAAGGTGTCCCCTCTCGGCAAGGATCTGAAGTGCCTTGGACAATGGCATGTAGAGAGCACGGAAGACTCTGCGCCCTCGGGGCAGGTATTTTGAAATCTGAGTATTTTTGCTAGACGCACTAGCGAACGGGTCGGCCGGCACTGCCTTAACTTTCTGGTCCTTCCCGGGTGCAGGGTTGGGAGCAGAAGGAACTGTTCTGGCATGACGGGGCTTGTCCCGATTCTCTGACTGGCTTGAACTACCCTTAGGTGGAGTGAGGAAAGCATCTTCCACTGCTTTTGTCACAACTACAGATATCTGTTGCTTGTTCATCCCTCCGGCTTTCAAAGCCTCGACTGCCCACAGCAGTTGTTTGATAGGATCGGCATCTGCCTTCATTTTATCTTTACCTCTGGCCTCAGCCTGATCAAGGGTTTGGGTCGACGTTGACATGTCATTGTTATAGCTGGAGGCCATCTCTGGTTGGCTAAGTTCAACCACGATCCGTCCCAACAGCGGGGGCTCTTGGGGTACAAAGCCTCCGGCATATGGTGCGGCTGGTGGCGAAGCAGACATTCCATAGGCGAGATTTGCCACGGACCTCTAGAGATCACCTATCATCCCCATCAGTTCAAATGTAGTAGGCTCGCGAGCCTGATATAGTTGAGGGGTCCAAACCGGGTGTGCCGCAGGCGACCTGGGTGGATGTGGCATATCAATATTGGTCTCACTTTGTAGAGCGATTCCTTGACCCAACGCGGCTGTCATAACCACGATCTCTTCTGAATTCTGCGCCATCATAGGTCTTGCCTCGGCAAGAGGGAATACTGACTATTCTGGAACTCTCTGAACTGAAAGGAAAAACAAACAGCATTTCAGCCCCAAATGGATCAAACACAAAGTAACAACAACGATTTACTATCGATCATTGTTCCCCGTAAATCATCGTCCCACAAAACACTGAATCGGATATCCATGGACATAACTGATTCTTGCAAAGTGATACTGGTGCCCTTAGGCCTGATACTCAAACTCGCAAACTGATATATGCGTTCCCTGTAGAGATACACTCTAAAAGCACATAGCAAATAAATGAGAGCCAGTACACCCCTATGTTGGGGTAGGGTTTCCCTGTCCTATTTTGTCTGGAGCTAGGGTTTCACTACACACGCAACGGTTTCAAACAACCTAACACCGGGTAAGCAACCTGTCTTAGCTTGGAATGGTCACTATGGGTTCCGAATATGCACTAGGTCGAATGGTCGAAAAGGGTGCCCCGGTAAGACCGGGGTTTGTGATCCCATACTGGCAGAGCCAAGAACCGTCGACCTTTATGGCATGCTTTGACAAAGTCAAGCCTCCACAAACCGCCAGAATAGCAGATGGCCAACACGGTGTCCTAGGCGCACTAATGCACATGCAATGCAAAGAAATACATAAGTGTAGTCAAACAGATATCACGAATTGAGTCAAACTCTCTAAACTCCCAGAGTCGCCAGAATCGTAACAAGTCCATGAGGAACTCACGGGTTCTGATTCGGACTCGATTTTGCTTATGTTCTAAATCTGAACCAAAGAGTCCAAATTGCAAATCGCTTTTGAGAAAGCATTTTTGAAAAGAATTGCCAAACATGGATCGCTTTGCTAGATCTGAAGTCGCCACCTAAATATTTTTAATGGGGAAATTTAGGAAACCCGACTCGGTGCCAAAGGCCACGTGTCTGTCATCACCAAAGTTGCCTCGGCTCGGAGCTTGGCGATTGGGAAGGTCACTATGAGCACCTCTTGCCCGGTCCGAAGACCGGCCTCTACTAACCGTGATATCTTGTTTTGAAAACGTTATGTGTTCTTGTTCCGGTTATTAGCCTAGAATTACTATGTTGTACGCACAGCAAACAAGTATAGATTAGATTGCCTAATTTGGAAATAAGCATTGCATATCCGTTTGTCTTGAAAAACACTTTGGAATTTGCTACTCGCAAGTAGGCTAAAATACGGATCTCAACGAGCTTTTCCAACTCAGACAATCCAAACTTCACCCACAGGCAATCAAATAGTTTATCTCACATAAGCATCTAGCCACATGGTAAGCATGCTGTCATGATAGCATTCACACACATGCGATATGCTGAAGCAGGAAAATACTTACATCGTACTTCGCGCCAAAACGATAAACTAGTTAGCAAACATGCATGTTCCTAGTTTATGTCAAATTGGCTAATGCAACACACACAGGATGTAATTAGAGTAGGCTCGGCTAACCTAAACATGGCATGTGAAATGCGATCAATTGATGCACGTATTCAATTTGGAATTGAAGTACAAATGCAGTTAGCATGATGCGCCGAGCCCGGTGCATGTAAGACAAATGTATGGATGCACGCATGCATAGCATAAGGTATGCTAATTTAAACATGCCCTAATCTACCATCATAAGCGGGTAAATAAAAGGGAAGAAAGAAGTGGGGGTTGGAAGACATGCACACACACGCACCCACACTTATTACAGATTTGCCCTCGCCCGGAGGAACCAAAAGAATAGTACAAATTAACTAACTACGAGCTAATTAATTATTACAAATTACCTAATTATTTAACGAACTAACTAAGCTAGGAAAAAGAACCGCCAGAAGAGATCCGAATGCATGCTCGGGTCCTGCTTGGAAACTCACTGCCATGCATAGACTGCCTCTGTTTTCCCTGCTTTGCCCCTCTGAAGACTGCCAAAGTCTATGAATTGCTTCCCTGGACATTGGGGGACACCACCAGCTGAGTAGAATTGCCACCGGTAGTAGGATGTGGTCATCGGCTGTTGATGAGTCCATCGGCCACTAATTGATTGCCGGCCGGCACTCCGTGCAGTCGATCGACAAGAAATTCCTGCAGAACCTGTTTGACAGCAGCAGAGGACAGAGCCTTGCATGGCAATGTGATTCAAGCCATGTATGCACCAACCAAGCCCCTTATCATGTGTATGACTCAAAGGGACATGGTCCTTAGTTCTTGGACCACCAATCGCGCATTTCAATGCGTGATGGCCCAAGAAGCCAAGTCGTGCATTTTGATTTCAAATGTAATGCATGCACGCACCCAATCCCTATCACTAAATCATGGGATAAGGCATGCATGTTCAATGCAACCTAAACATGTTAACTAACATGCAACATGGTATAAAAGGGAGCATGCAAACATGCAATGCACATTAGGTACATAACCTAAGCAACAAGGCAAACAAGCATGCCACAATTATGCAAACTACTTAGAGCATGCAAGATATAATCTAATCATGCAACATGCTAGTAATTTGACCAAGGGAATGCATGCCAAATGCAAATGATTTCAAGCATGCAACACATGCAACCAAAGCATGCAAACATGAGATAATGTAATAGCACTTGAATGGCATGCAAGAGGTGGGCTTACACTACTTGGACAGCTCTAAGTTAGGTCCAAAACAGTGGCCAAAGCTTAAGAAGATGGGACCAAGCACACATACATACATGCACGTGTTAAGTCTTAAACACTTAAGCATCAAAGGACATCTTTTAAGCACACTTAAAAGGGAACAATCATGGACATATGGCATGCATTAAGCTCTGAAAATCATGCAAGAACATGGTGTCAAACCAAGCAAACATGATAGGCTAAGCATGCGACAAATGACCCGAGCATTCAAGGCAAGCCAATGAAGTATTGAACTACACTTGATATGACCATACATGGCAAGACTTAAATGACCAAAAAAAGAGTCTTAGCACATAAAACAAATCCCAAAAGACCACTTAGATGGCATCTAAATGGCTTGAATTCAAAAGCATGCACAAATGCACTTTCAAGAAGCATACCACACAAGCTCATAAGGCATCAAAGAGGCATCCAAGGCAGGCATACAAGCATGCTAAGGGGACTGAAATGATGTTATAGATGGTGCCAAACCATTGAAATAAAGCAAGTAATGCATGCTATACAACACGTACACTTAAGGCCAACAAACCAAAAATGCAAAGGGGGTATATAATGCATGTCATGGCCGACCAAAATGACTAAGGACAGACCTCAAACATGGCAAAATAAGCACAAAAGCTTCACAAAGCTAGACCTAAAACATGGTAGAACAATAGTTTACAACCTAAGGCATGTTAAGGCCTAAACATGGCATTACAAGGTAGGTATGCTAAGCATGCATAGTGTACCAAAACCAACTTAAAACCATGTTATATTATGACAATATAAGCATGAAAAACAGCCAAGGCATGATCAACAAACCCTCAAACATGGTGCTCCCTCAAAAGGCCAAAAATGGTCCTTTTCAAGGACAATAAGGAGAGGGGGTGGCCCTCTCCTTCTTGGGACTTCAAGGCACCATCCTTACCACTGAAATCCTTCAAGATTTCAGTGGTGAGGAGGCCCAAACACCAAAGTCCCGAAGCTCACTCAAAATAGCACAAAATGGAGGCCCCTCAAGGCTTAAGAGGGGTCAAACACCTCCAAACCACAAAACACTCTAAACAAACTATTTAGAGGGCCCAAAAACAGAACTTTTTTATGTTATACACTAAGCACAAAAACAGTTCTAAGATAGGCAAAAATAGAATGCAAGAATGGGGTAAAAAGGGGTAAGATTGTTACCCTTGAAGAACCTCTTCACAAATGGTGGACCAGCCCCTTCTTTTAGGTCAAAACAGCTCCAAAGCTTCAAGAATAAACCTCTGGCCCTTCACAAACTAAGAGAAGGTGTAACACTATGTGTTTGTGTGCAATAGTAAGCCTAAACACACACAAACACAAGAAAATGAGAGATATAGATATAGGATAGATATAAAACCCTAACCCTAATCCAGAGCTTCTCTCACAATGTTTTTTAACCAAAATCTCTAACCCTAAAGCCAAGAGAGAAGAGCTCCTCTTATAGAGGAGCCAATCTTGTAAAGCTTACCAAGGAAGCTAACAAGAAGGCTATCCCTCCATACACGTGTATGGAGGGGAACAAAATGCAAGCCAGTTGTTTTAAAATATCTGCAAAAGCAGATGAACAGTAGTCGGCTGCTCAAAAATGCCATTTTGACAAAATGGACTGCCGACTGGCAACAAAGAATGTCGATCGGCAATATACATTGCCGATGGCAACAAAATACCAGCCGGTGGCCTCTAGCCATGGCCGGTGATGTGTGGGGATGCCTCACAAGATATTCCGTGCCCCTTCAAGGCAAAACACAAGTGTTTGGTGCAAAACCAGATACTAAAGAGTCAAGTTCGGAGATCCTGAGGCAAGGCGCGTAGCCGAGACCTCCGGGAACTCCAAACGAACACAAACATGGATGATCACCGGGTGTTCAAACGGTGACGTCCAAATCTTGAGGACGGTCAAAAATGGGGTGTCTACAGCAGGGTGGTGGAGGTGGTGGCAACGACAGTGGTGATGTTGATCATGGCCGTAGTGGTGGTAGTGAAAGTAATGGTAGTGTTGATAGTATAGTGGCATTGGTAAACTTTAATTCGAAAAATATTTTTCATTTTTTAAATGTGAAAAACATTTTTCGTTAACTTTTGTTTTTTATTCTGCCAAACTCCAAAAAATGCAAAAGATATACTTTGAAAAATATATTCTACCCAAACAAACAGACTGCTGGTTTCGTTTTCAGTGATTTAGAAAATATATATACGTCAAATTTCTTTACTTTTTAAATTCATCTCGGCCGTTGATTTTAGAAATTTTATTTTTTCTAAAAAATAATTTTATCTTTAAAAAAAAAAAGAGTTCATAAACAATAAAAATAAGCTAATTTTTGTAAACACTTTTGATAAAAAAAACTGACTTATTTTTATCTTTAGTTAATTTTTTTTAATTGACTCACTTTTAAAATAAATAAATAAAAATTATAATCATCTAGTTGAGATGTTCCTAGAAAATTAAAATTGAAAATAAAATAAAAAAGGACTTTAAATTTTGAGAAATAACAATTCAATTCACATTTTGAAAGTTAATTACAAATCAATTCAAAAGTTTACAAATATTAATAATTAAAATTTTAAACTTATTCATGAATTTGTAATAAAACAGCAATTGCGAAGCAATATTCAAGATGCTGTTTTGAGTAGCATACAGATGTGACGTGTATGCACGTTTTTCAGATTCAAACAGACATCGGGTGCCGGTGTACTAGCAGTAAACTACAGCATATGATATGTCAGTGTGTTAAGTGGTTCAAGGTACATACGGCATGTGTGCACGTTTTTCAGAAATCAAGCAGATACCGGGTGCCGGTGTGCCCACAGTGAAGTGCAGTATGTGTTGTGTCAATGTGTTTAAGCAATTCAGGGCTAGTGCAGTGTGTGTGCGTGTCGATTCAAGCGCTATCGATTAAGTGTATTCACAAATAACTACAAAGGTATGATGCATCGGTGCATTGAACTAAGCAATTAAAGAACGTAATCAACAATAGCGCTTAAGTATTCTACATTGCAAAAATTGAAATCGGGGAAGTATGTACCTTGAGGCGCCGACAAGTGTGACTTCAGCTCACAGTAGTAACTCAGTGCTACGCCTCTCAAAGCTCGAATCGGGCGAGGCCGTCAGGAGCATCACGTGAATCGCGGGCTCAGAGGTCTCCGGATCGAACGGCCGGATGCGGAGTGGCAAGGGCTCGGCCTCGGGGTCCATCTCAAGCTCTGGAGGAGCCCCACCCTCTGGAAGATCATCCGCCATCTCGAAAAGAATGTGAAAATGGCTGGAAGAGGGAAAAATAGGAGAGAATACGAAGAGTCAACAAAAAGTCAACCCCGAGAGGGTCGGAAATGGCCGGAAAAGCCGGAGTGCGGAAAAGTCACGGGTATCGAGAAAAACTCGAGGGAAACAAGCCTTGAGTGGCGAAAATCAAGAAAGAGACACCGAACGAAGTTTCGTTCGGTTTAAAACACTCGAAACGCGAAGATATTCGCGAATTGAACAACGAAATCGAGGTTAGAACGCAAGAAAATGAGGAGATCGATGGAGGAAAATAGCCTTGAGAGATAGAGGGAGGATTTTCGAGCATAAGGAGGTGAAGAAAATAGGGTTAGAAACCCTATTTTAAAAGACCCACGGCCGAAATGTCAAAACTGCCCCGAACAGGAATTCTTTGCCGGTCGGCCACACTCTTTGCCGGTCGGTAGTTTTTTGTGCCGATGAGATTATCTGATGGCCGGTGGACGGCCGGTGATGCATTCTGATGGCCGGTGGACATCCGGTGGTCTCCCACAGTGGGTTTTGAGCCTCCTACACCTTTTCTTGGGTTATATGAGTGATGCAGAGCCTTCATTGCTTAAAACAGTGCATTTCCGACGCTCAACCGATTCCCGTTTTGGCCTCGGATCGTGTCTTCTGTGCGTGGCACTCGAATTCGTGCGAGGTGTATCCTTCTCATATTCTTTTGGCCTTTACAAGATTCAAAAGTTGCCCCATGTGCATCGCATTTCAATCGCACTGTTTTGTGCATCGCATTTCAATCGCACTGTCTTGTGCATTGCATTTCAATCGCACTGTCTTGTGCATTGCATTTCAATCGCACTGTCTTGTGCATTGCATTTCAATCGCATTGTCTTGTTCGTCCGGTCTGGCGAGACCTTAAACACGCATGGTCTAGGAGACCTAAAATCCTTGGGAGGTGCAAGACCTTCACTCGCGTTGTCTAACGCACCGCGCTATTTTGCACATCTCATGGCATTTGGCATGTATTCCATCGCGCGATCTTGCGCATCGCATTGTCTTGTACACCGCATCTCAATTCATGCATTGCCCCAACATCGGTCCAGCGGGACCAAAAACATGCACGGTCCGGCGAGACCATAAACCCGCTCGGTCGCATTGTCATGCATCTAAAGCCGCGCGTCGCCGCGCATCAAATTTTCATGCATTGTCATGCATTTCAAGTAAACTTGCGTTGTCGCGCACACCAACATCATGCATCATTTGCATTCCAAAAAACAAACAAAAACATGCATTGTCATGCATACATTTTGCATCCCGGTCTAGGAGACCTTAAATCCTCTAAAGGTGCAATTCCTTTGGTGTTTGTCGTGCCCGAACGACTTTCGGTGGTCTGGTAAAGCCACCTGCCCGTGTGTGCGGTGAGTTCCTAGAAGACCAACTGGGACGGTGGAAACTAGAGTTCGAACGGCTTACACCTAGAACGCAAAGGTTCGAGAGTTCCGAGACTAAAGTCTGGTTTAAATACCCAGGGGTGTATCCTCGGCTTGAAATCTGTATGGAAGCCCCATAGGTTGAGGCAGCATGTCTGCGCCTCAGTTTTGGATACTGAACCAACCTAGTATATCGCCCTGTTGGTAAGATAGGGAAAGCTGCAATCATAGCCGTTGCATCATAGTGCATTGTCATGCATTCATTGTAAGTAGTGCATTGTCATGCATATATGGTAAATATTGCATTGTCATGCATTGTAGAAAATAAACATGCATTGTCATGCATTTCCATTGTAGCTTGCATGCATCCATCGCATTTTCCCCAGTAGATTGCATCATACCGCATTGTCATGCATTTTTGTAAATATCCACTTTATTGCATATTTGTAGATATTGCATTGTAGTTTGCATGCATCTATTGCATCACCTTCCATCTATGGCTTGCGCCTTTCCATGTTGAGCTTGGTTTGGTATGTGCCCTTACTTTTCACGTTAAAGCACAGTTCTGCATGTGTACGCGCCTATTCCACGCTAGTATGTTGGTTTGAGGGTTGCGGCACCTTTTTTGTGTTAGATGTGGCTCGTTTGTGTACATGCCTTTCCTAGGCAAGATTTGGTTTGGCCCGCGTGCCATATCCATTGTATCCATTTGTATTTGCATTGTAGTTTGCATGCATCCATTACATCACCTTCCATCTATGGCTTGCGTCTTTCCATGTTGAGCTTGGTCTGGTATGTGCCCATACTTTTCACGTCGAAGCATAGTTCAGTAGACCGTTCTATGTTAGCCGCGGCTTGTTTGTGTACATGCCTTTCCTAGGCAAGATTTGGTTTGGCCCGCGTGCCATATCCATAGTATCCATTTCCATTCCATTGCATATTTGTAGATATTGCATTATAGATTGCATGCATCCATTGCATCACCTTCCATCTATGGCTTGCGCCTTTCCATGTTGAGCTTGGTCTGGTATGTGCCCATACTTCTCGTGTCAATGCATAGTTCAGTAGACCGTTCTATGTTAGCCGCGGCTTGTTTGCGTACATGCCTTCCCTAGGCAAGATTTGGTTCAGCTGCATGCCATATCCATTGCATATATTACATTGTAGTGTAATTTTTGCATCCGGCATTAGGATCATCATTCTTTCTCCAGCGGGTTATTTCCCCACTTATGTCATCCCCCCAATACTCGTTCTTGTGTTCGTCTACATTACTTATAGTTCAGTTGATCGTTCTATGGTAGACGAACTTGTCACCTCCATCCATCTATTTGACATTTGTGTGGTTTTGAACCGCTCATGATTGGATCATGATTCAATTGCTTTGTATGTAGTTTGCATTTCAATTGCATTGCATTTTCATTTGCATTATTTATACATTGTTTTGTATATATTGCATATCATTTTGCATTCATTCTTGCATTGTCATGCATGTTGCTGACAATATCGTACCTATCAAGTTGTTTTCTTTACAGGCACGATATTGTATGTACGGTTCATTGCTTGGTGGAACCGAACGAACCGCATATGTATTGTATCCTCCGCGTGAGATGTCTCGAGAATTGCATAATTCTCTTACATCCTTTCTGCATTGTAGTGTAGTTTGGCGTATGCTAGCTTAAAACTGTTGCATGTGTGCTTCGTTACAACTTTTCTTTGCATGATCATAAGTTATGCTCGGCTTCGTGTATTGTCTTGCATTTTGCACCTGCCTTCGGACGCATACCTTATTTGTCTTGCATGTTTGTCTAAGTCTTCGGCCTTGTCAAAAATGGGTCGTCTCTGGGCTTTGACATTCACTCCCGTCATTGTTATGACTTTCGAGTTCTGTCAAACAGGGGCAACTGTAGACACCCTATTTTTGACCGTCCTCAAGACTTGGACGTCACCGTTTGAACACCAGGTGATCATCCATGTTTGTGTTCGTTTGGTGTTCCTGGAGGTCTCGGCTACGCACCTTGCCTCAGGATCTCCGAACTTGACTGTTTAGTGTCTGGTTTTGCACCAAACACTTGTGTTTTGCCTTGGAGGGGCAGGAAATGTCTTGTGAGGCATCCCCACATCACCGGCCATGGCTAGAGGTCACCAGTTGGTATTTTGTTGCCATCGGCAATGTATATTGCCGATCGGCATTCTTTGTTGCTGGTCGGCAGTCCATTTTGTCAAAATGGCATTTTTGAGCAGCCGACTACTGTTCATCTGCTTTTGCAGATATTTTAAAATAGCTGGCTTGCATTTTGTTCCCCTCCATACACGTGTATGGAGGGATAGCCTTCTTGTTAGCTTCCTTAGTAAGCTTTACAAGATTGGCTCCTCTATAAGAGGAGCCCTTCTCTCTTGGCTTTAGGGTTAGAGATTTTGGTTAAAAAACATTGTGAGAGAAGCTCTGGATTAGGGTTAGGGTTTTATATCTATCCTATATCTATATCTCTCATTTTCTTGTGTTTGTGTGTGTTTAGGCTTACTATTGCACACAAACACATAGTGTTACACCTTCTCTTAGTTTGTGAAGGGCCAGAGGTTTGTTCTTGAAGCTTTGGAGCTGTTTTGACCTAAAAGAAGGGGCTGGTCCACCATTTGTGAAGAGGTTCTTCAAGGGTAACAACCTTACCCCTTTTTACTCCATTCTTGCATTCTATTTTTGCCTATCTTAGAACTGTTTTTGTGCTTAGTGTATAACATAAAAAAGTTCTCTTTTTGGGCCCTCTAAATAGTTTTTTTAGAGTGTTTTGTGGTTTGGAGGTGTTTGACCCCTCTTAAGCCTTAAGGGGCCTCCATTTTGTGCTATTTTGAGTGAGCTTCGGGACTTGGGTGTTTGGGCCTCCTCACCACTGAAATCTTGAAGGATTTCAGTGGTAAGGATGGTGCCTTGAAGTCCCAAGAAGGAGAGGGCCACCCCCTCTCCTTATTGTCCTTGAAAAGGACCATTTTCGGCCTCTTGAGGGAGCACCATGTTTGAGGGTTTGTTGATCATGCCTTGGCTGTTTTTCATGCTTATATTGTCATAATATAACATGGTTTTAAGTTGGTTTTGGTACACCATGCATGCTTAGCATACCTACCTTGTAATGCCATGTTTAGGCCTTAGCATGCCTTAGGTTGTAAACTATTGTTCTAGCATGTTTTAGGTCTAGCTTTGTGAAGCTTTTGTGCTTATTTTTCCATGTTTGAGGTCTGTCCTTAGTCATTTTGGTCGGCCATGACATGCATTATATACCCCCTTTGCATTTTTGGTTTGTTGGCCTTAAGTGTACGTGTTGTATAGCATGCATTACTTGCTTTATTTCAATGGTTTGGCACCATCTATAACATCATTTCAGTCCCCTTAGCATGCTTGTATGCCTGCCTTGGATGCCTCTTTGATGCCTTATTGGCTTTTGTGGTATGCTTCTTGAAAGTGCATTTGTGCATGCTTTTGAATTCAAGCCATTTAGATGCCATCTAAGTGGTCTTTTGGGCTTTGTTTTATGTGCTAAGACTCTGTTTTTGGTCATTTAAGTCTCGCCATGTATGGTCATATCAAGTGTAGTTCAATACTTCATTGGCTTGCCTTGAATGCTTGGGTCATTTGTCGCATGCTTAGCCTATCTTGTTTGCTTGGTTTGACACCATGTTCTTGCATGATTTTCAGAGCTTAATGCATGCCATATGTCCATGATTGTTCCCTTTTAAGTGTGCTTAAAAGATGTCCTTTGATGCTTAAGTGTTTAAGACTTAACATGTGCATGTATGTATGTGTGCTTGGTCCCATCTTCTTAAGCTTTGGCCACTGTTTTGGACCTAACTTAGAGCTATCCAAGTAGTGTAAGCCCACCTCTTGTATGCCATTCAAGTGCTATTACATTATCTCATGTTTGCATGCTTTGGTTTTATGTGTTGCATGCTTGAAATCATTTGCATTTGGCATGCATTCCCTTGGTCAAATTACTAGCATGTTGCATGATTACATTACATCTTGCATGCTCTAAGTAGTTTGCATAATTGTGGCATGCTTGTTTGCCTTGTTGCTTAGGTTATGTACCTAATGTGCATTGCATGTTTGCATGCTCCCTTTTATACCATGTTGCATGTCAGTTAACATGTTTAGGTTGCATTGAACATGTATGCCTTATCCCTTGATTTAGTGATAGGGATTGGGTGCGTGCATGCATTACATTTTAAATCAAAATGCACGACTTGGCTTCTTGGGCCATCACGCATTGAAATGCGCGATTGGTGGTCCAAGAACTAAGGACCATGTCCCTTTGAGTCATACACATGATAAGGGGCTTGGTTGGTGCATACATGGCTTGAATCACATTGCCATGCAAGGCTCTGTCCTCTGCTGCTGTCAAATAGGTTCTGCAGGAATTTCTTGCCGATCGACTGCACGGAGTGCCGGTCGGCAATCAATTGGTGGCCGATGGACTCATCAACAGCCGATGACCACATCCCACTGCTGGTGGCAATTCTACTCAGCCGGTGGTGTCACCCAATGTCCAGGGAAGCAATTCATAGACTTTGGCAGTCTTCAGAGGGGCAGAGCAGGGAAAACAGAGGCAGTCTATGCATGGCAGTGAGTTTCCAAGCAGGACCCGAGCATGCATTGCATTCGGATCTCTTCCTGAGGCGGTTTACTGTTTTTCCTAGCTTAGTTAGTTCGTTAACTAATTAGGTAATTTGTAATAATTAATTAGCTCGTAGTTAGTTAATTTGTACTATTCTTTTGGTTCCTCCGGGCGAGGGCAAATCTGTAATAAGTGTGGGTGCGTGTGTGTGCATGTCTTCCAACCCCCACTTCTTTCTTCCCTTTTATTTACCCGCTTATGATGGTAGATTAGGGCATATTTAAATTAGCATACCTTATGCTATGCATGCGTGCATCCATACATTTGTCTTACATGCACCGGGCTCGGCGCATCATGCTAACTGCATTTGTACTTCAATTCCAAATTGAATACGTGCATCAATTGATCCCATTTCACATGCCATGTTTAGGTTAGCCGAGCTTACCCTAATTACATCCTGTGTGTGTTGCATTAGCCAATTTGACATAAACTAGGACCATGCATGTTTGCTAACTAGTTTATCGTTTTTGGCGTGGAGTACGATGTAAGTATTTTCCTGCTTTAGCATATCGCATGTGTGTGAATGCTATCATGACAGCATGCTTACCATGTGGCTAGATGCTTATGTGAGATAAACTGATTGATTGCCTGTGGGTGAAGGTTGGATTGTCTGAGTTGGAAAAGCTCGTTGAGATCCGTATTTTAGCCTACTTGCGAGTAGCAAATTCCAAAGTGTTTTTCAAGACAAACGGATATGCAATGCTTATTTCCAAATTAGGCAATCTAGTCTATACTTGTTTGCTGTGCGTACAACATAGTAATTCTAGGCTAATAACCAGAACAAGAACACATAACGTTTTCAAAACAAGATATCACGGTTAGTAGAGGCCAGTCTTCGGAGCGGGCGAGAGGGGGTGCTCATAGCTGACCTTCCCCAATCGTACCCAAGCTCCCAAGCCGAGGCAACTTTGGTGATGACGGACACTTGGCCTTTAGCACCGAGTTAGGGATTCATAAATTTCCCCATTAAAAAATATTTAGGTGGCGACTCTGTATCTGGCAAAGCAGTCCATGTTTGGCACTTCTTTTCAAAATTCTATTTTCTCAAAACAATTTGCCGGATTTGAACTCTTTGGTTCAGATTTAGAATCGCAAGCAAAAATCGAGTCTGAACTGTAACCCGTGAGTTCCCTCGCGGACCTGTTACACCTGCCACTACCACCTTTACCACATCACTATCATCACTACACCACTACCGATGCCACTGCAGCCACCACTACTATCGCCACCGCTACCATCACCCCAACATTTCCATCTCTACCTCCACTCTGTCACCACCATACCACCAATACTAATACAAATGAAAAATATTTTTTTGAGGAAAAAAAATCTATAAAAAATGTTTTATATTGAAAAATATTTTCTATCTAAACAAATAGTGAGTAAACTTTCGTTTGGAATGTGGGTTAAGTTTTTGGCTTTTTGGCTATTTTGCATGGGGCTAAAAAGTCTCATTTGTGATGAGTTTTTTGAGTTTTGTAAGAGAAAAAATGAAATAATTATGATTTGAATGTGACATTTTGTTTTATTGACTTTTTAACCTATTTTGGTTTTTTTATTTTTTTCACTAAAATAACTGAGAAACCTTATGTCAATCGAAGCCTAAATTAAGAAACCAAACAAACCAACTTCTAAAAGAAGCTTAACTGTACCAAGGAATGTCAGTAACAAGGAATTGACTAACTTTAGAGATTATATTTTATATAATATGATATAATTAATTAATTAATTAATTAGGAGGTTGATTTAGCTCTACTTTTGTTCTTTCGGTTCATAATTCGGCATGAATATGGGCCTAACTAACTAACTAACTAACTAAACTGTAGTCTTTGGCTAAATTACTAAGAAACCTAGTTAATGCACCGACGGATCCAAGGGGTTGTATTTGTGTAAGCTGCCTGCTTAATCACTCATCTATCAGATGGAAATAGCTTATGGGAGAAGTTATAAATAATTGTATTATGCATTATCTTTTCTGAGCTACGTATAGAATAAGATTGCATGGTGTTTTAAAAATTTACATATGATTGGTCTTATCTTTCGGTGTCAATTTAATTGAGATTGTTTGTTTTAGGCAGGTGCGAAACTAATATGGGGACGGGTAGTGGCCGCGGCCCCTCCCAAGTTTTGGAAAATTAAAATACTATCCTTATATTTCATGATCGTTTATAATTATAATATATAATGAGATTATTTATAAAATATATAATGAAATGATACTTATTTTATAAAATCACTCACTAATGTTTTATTTTATCAGTATTTTATAATATTTAATGGGATGATTTTTAACTATTTTAAATTATAAAATGAAAAAAATGACTTGCTAGATTTATTTAATTTCATTCTTATGAAATTATATGTTTTCACAATATTTGTATAAAAAAATATTTTTAATACACACACCTTGCCCCCCTAAACAATATTTTTGGTTTTGCCCCTGACTTTAGGAATGATGCTTTGTACACTCGCCCCCTTTATTGATGTTTTTTCTCCATGTACTTTATATCGTTGATTTCGTTAATTAAGTATTTTTGTAGATAAAAAAATAAATAGAATAACATTTACACTAAGCATATGATATATATATATATATATATTAACTATCATCGATAGACTTGCATCCCATAAAAATGATTTATGTATAAAAAAATAAAATAATTTCTGTTGTGCACTCGATTTAAAATTTCCTCTTATGATAAAATCTTCAACGGCTAATTTTTACAAATCATTTAACCATGTTAAGGAGAAGCTACATAAAAAATGAAGGGTATGTTTGGTTTGTATTTGGGAGATGAGTTTTAGAAAAAAATTTCTAAAAAATTGTTTGGTTTGAGTTTTTCTCAAAAAAATTTCAAAATTACTTTCTCTCTCTTATACATCAATCAATCACTTTTTCTCTCTCACACACATCTACTCAAATTCTCCCAAAATATCAAATTATCCCAAACTCCAAAAAAAAAAACAACTCTTCCAAAATATACAACCAAACAAACCAAAAATATTTCTAAACTCTCTCTCCAAAATTTTTTTCAAAAACAACTCTCCCAAAAACAAACCAAACAAGCCCGAAATGTTTTAGTGAAATAATCAGATGATATGTAACAATATCCTTGAATTTATTATATAAATTTAAATTCAATGGAGTGTAAATGAATTTGATCGATATGTATATTTTAAATTTTGTATCTATGATTGTAGTACGGAAGTAATGAATATTGTAAGGTATGTTTATATGTGGTTGTAAAAGTGTGAAGGAATCTTAATTGTGTAAAGTTAAAAGGATGGAATGTGGCTTCAGTGGATTGATGACCAACCCAACCCAACAATATTAAATTAAATTAGTTATCAAAATATTGTTGTGTTGATTCCATATATCATGTGGGTGTGGATGTGGATAATAATTTTAGTTAGTTAGGTACATTGGTATGTTGGATCGCAGGTCAATGAAATCAGATGCATTGCAACAAAAAGTAACATCTTGCAAGAAGTCAATCCGATAAACAAGGCAACGTGCATCCGTAAACATTGAAAAAGCGGCAGAGAGAGAGAGAGATAGTTCCCATGCATTGTTGCTGGGTGTGAAGTAATACTTGGATCATGAAAAAAAAAATATTATTAAATATTTTATAAAATTTTTTTACTTTTAAATTATATATATAACAAAACATCATATATTAATTAAAAAATAAAAAATTTTATGAAATATTTTATGATATATATATATTTTTATAATTCCTAACATTACTCTTAAATATTTTCTAAGAAATCTAAATTTTAAAAGGGTGAATAACATAAGGGTAACCTTTGCGACTAGACTCTATAATAAACTGAGGCCCTAGAGGTCACCCTTAGGGCCACTTTGGGAAGAGGCTAAAAAAGTCAATTTTGTGGCCTTTTAGCCTTTTTTAGGCAAAAAAATTAATTTTTTTATCCAAAAAAACCTAATTTTTTGCCAAAAAAGCCACAAAAAAAGGGTCAAAAAACTAACTTTTTAATAATTTCCCAAAACACCACTTAGGTGGTTGCTATATAATGGGATTACTCAATCATATAACGGTAAGTCACAGACTCGCACATATACGGGGATTCGAATCTATACTCCTGACATTAGGTACGGTTCACTTAGGTCTGAAAAGTTCATCTTACCAACCATATGTGTTGTTTCATAGAGAAAAAGTAAAAATAAATTACAGGCGAATTACACTAACAATCCCTGTAGTTTGAGACTTGTGTCACTTTAGTTCTTGACTTTTGAATTGTGATATATTTTGCTCTGAATTTTGAATGGTGTTCCAAATAAGGACAATTAAAGATGTCTTATTTCTTTTGCTGATTAAAAAAAAAATGTTTCCTTTATAAACAGCCCATTTCAAGGGCAAAGTCGTTATACAACTTATTTTGTGTTGGTTAACTTGTATATTGTTTAAAATGTAATGACATTTTTTTTAACGAATAATGTTGAAAATTTATTGATTATAAAGTTCTGTTTGATTTGATTTTCATAATCCATTTTCAGAATTTTTTTCTAAGAAACTAAAAATTAAATTGATGAAAAAAAAATTAAAAACACATCATTTTTATATAATTTTATCTTTTGGGAAGGTAAAAATAATTTTTTTGATATTTATTTTCGTTAAATTAGTTTATATTTTTTCAAAAGTCAAGGCTGGCAACAACAACTTTAATATTATTATTAAACCAATCCATTAAATAAAAAAAATTCAAAACTAAAAATATTTCGTAAACATATCAATTACACATTAAAATCCTAATAATCATTCATTACATGATGGCCATCAAAAAATAACAACAAATACAATCATCTATTACATAATAATCATCAAAAAAATAACAATAAAAATAACTACCCATTACATGATCATCATCTAAACACTTACTAAAAATTTATTTGTTAAAAAAAATAAAAATAAAAATGCAAATGATTTATCATTTTTATATAATTTTATTTTTGGTGGGTAGATATAATCTTTTGACATTTTTTTTTGTCAAACTAGTTTATATTTTGTTAAATTAACGACTTTGCCATCGAAATGGAGCAATAGTATCTTCAATTGTCTTTATTTGGAACGAGTTCAAAATTAGGGTTACATATATCATAATTAAAAGGTGAAAAACTAAACAGAAGTCCCAAATTACAGGGATCGTTAGTATAATTCACCCTTAAATTAAATATATTGACTCGTACACATTACATATAATTATATTGAGTTTTTTATTTTTTCATATTTAATTCAAATAATAATTAGCTTTTCTTTATCACTAATTTGTTAGTTGGAATGAAAAAATATCATCGTCATTTATTTTACACTAATATATTTACTTATAGATAAATTACATTGATCTCTATTGAAGTATGAAGGAAATCCGATAATTTCACAACTTTAATATAATTACATATCCATTTTTACAGTGAGACTAAAAAAGACTAAAACTGTGGGCATTGTAAAATGACATAAAGATAAACTAAGTACAATATTCATTTCAATTTAAAAGAAATTACTAACATCATTTTTCATTCATATGAATTATAAATTACAGATGAAAACAGAGTTAAGTGTGAATTAAAATGTTAATGGAGCCCAATATAATTATGATAAACTTATTAGGCTTACAATATTTTCTCAAAAGCTCAAGGGAGGTTAGTGTAATTTATTCATACTTTATTTATCAACACACCACCTGTATTAATTTCAGTCATTTTAAATTTTACTAAATAAGAGATTGGTATAATTATGTCAAAAGAGCATTACTATTCAGAATCAAAAGTTAAACCCACTTTTTAGACTCAATGATGTGTCAAGAATATAATTGGTTGATAATTTAAAAAATATTTAGTTATCAACCAATTATTTTCTTAACACATCACTAAATCTAAAAAATAATCTAAAAAATAGATTTTATATCATTTCCCTTTACGAAAAAATAAATGTCCAAAATGTTAGAAGTTATTGAGAAATGAATATTCAACGAGAGAAGAAGACAAGTGAAATGACAAGTGTTGATCACATTGAATGCAAGAAGCCAAATCTATCATTTTTGTTGTAGAATTTGAAATTAATGAACTTGGATATTATGAACATCACGAATGATTGATTATTTATACTTCCAAGTTGAATGCATAAAAAAATTGTTTATTTATTGAATTTTATTAGTGATATCAGAGAGATAGATAGAGGTGTAGAAGAGACAGTTGTGTTGGCTTTTGCTACCAAATAGAAACTGTAGGGGAGGGCTGGAAGAAAGTCCCAAACCAAGGGGGAAGCGGTCGGGTTGCTTATATGTGTTGGGACGGTCGACCAAATAATATGCATTTGGAGGCCAACATATGCATATGTCATGTGACCAAGTGACCAACTCAGGTTACTTGCATCCCATCCCATATCCCATACTATCCCACCTAGTGTTACCTTCATTCCTTTATTTCAGAATTCATGAGCCAAATTTTATTTTTTAATTATGCTTATGTTTCCCACCTCACCAAAAATCTTGAATTTATGGAGCAAGCTGTAAAAAGTTTATTTTAAATTGTTAGGCAGTAGCGGACATGTTGAAGATGGTAGACGGGCTGCTACCCCTTCTCCCCACCCTAAACTTTTGAAAAATCATACTTTTACTATGTCGAAGATGGCGAAAATTTTAAACGTCGCTATAACTTTTTATGGCGTTTTTCAGGCTTTTAGTGGCGTTTTAAAAACGCCGCTAAAACTCGAATTTCCTGTAGTGCTAGGCACACGTTTTATAAGATAAATTAGATTTTTTTTGACTACTTAAAGAAAAATAGCAGAGTAAAAAGGATTTTAAGAAAGAATAAGGTTAAAAGGGAGAGTTCTTTTTTAAAAATGTCATGCACAAGTAATTAATTTTTGCCTAATTAACATTGTAAAGGCATAACATACCCACCTTAACACCAAATATACCTTCATGTTTACACACTTACCTTTCAAACCCGAACTCTACTGACCCCCACTAGTACCTCTGTGTAACAACCCTCACACTGTTTACCGATTAATGACTGATTAACTACTGATTTCTGCTAAACCGGGACTGAATCTGATTGATAATGGAATTATTGGAATCTCGAATCGTCGATCGAGATCCGAACTCGATTGATCGATCAGATCTGTCTAAATGCATTTCCTATCTGCTGAGTGTGTGATTATCTGTTCATGTTTATATGTTTAAACTGTAAATTGAAGGCCTTATCGGCGGCCGAACCGGAAATTGATTAGTGAGTTATAATCATGAGAATTTTTGTGATTTTATGGTGTACTTGTCTCACACATACTTTTGAGCCTTACACTTGATCACCAAAGCACATTTCATCAGCCATTTGTTGCCTACAATCGACTATAGAGAGAGAGGGAGAGGATTGAGGGAGATTTTGGCTTCAACCTTGTGCATTGTTTGGGAACTTGAAAGAAATTGAAGTGTAGTTGGCAATTGAGCTCCTAAACCTTGAATACAAGACTTAAGGTAGAAAATCCATCTCCTTGATTGTGCATTTATGTTGATTCTTGCATGGCTTAGAGCTAAGTTGAAGTCTAGAGCCAAGTTGTGGCTTGTAATGTTGAATTGTAGCTTAAACCTTGCATGCATGTGCATATTGAAGAGTTTTGAGTTTGATTTCATGGAAATCTGGCATGCAAGTCCATCTTTTGACCATAATCCATGATTTCACCATGTTTTTGAAGAAATGAGCTCATTTGAGCTAGCATTGAAGCTTGAAAATTGTTTAAAGTTCATGCATGTCATGGTTGTAGCATATTCATGAAATTTGGTTTGAATTTGGATTTAATTAAACACCCTTGGGCTTCGATTTACCAAATTGATCTTTGAAATATGTAATATTATATGGTTATAAGTGTTTTCCAGGTTTTTAGCCCAAGAGGATCGAAAATTTCGCATCTAGACTTGATTTTGAGCTTGGGACTCGAATATGGAATTTCTAGATTTCAATAGTCCGCTTGAGCGGGGGTAGTGCCACTCGAGCGGGAAAATCGAGCTCAAAGATTTTGCATGCATCGATCCGCTCGGCGAAGTATCGGCGCCGTGAAGGTTTGGGTGACACGCTCGAGCGGGCGTCAAGCGGAGATTTCACCCATCCAGTACTTTTTGGTCCGCTCGAGCGGTGAATTTGACGCTCGAACGGGGACCTTTGTTTCCTTTACCGCTCGAGCGGGGAAATTTGCGCTCGAACGGAACCCTGTTTCACTGAAAATTCTGAAAATATTTTCTAAGTGCATCTTTGCATCCTCTTTTCATCCTAGGCATTCCTATGGCATATTTAAGGCATCTTAAAGAAGATATAGATGTAGAACACACCGAGGCAGATTAGGGATTAAGTTATTATCTTTCCCAACTGTGTAGCTTAGTGCGTGTTCAATCTATAAACTGTGTAGGGTTGGCTTTCCGAGGAGATGCTCTAGTTCACTGTAGCCCAGAACTCTGTGAGTAACAATTGTGTAAAGATATGTTCGAAATGATTATCTTCTGAATACTGAACTGAACTGTCTACTGAACTGATATTGTTTAACTGAATGAATGTATGTCCTATATTCTGAACTGTACTGTGGCATCCTTAGCACCTACTGTTTACTGTTACCGTTACAGAGATCTCTGTCGGTTCCTTCGTTGGAACCACTACTGTTTACTGATTGATGGCCATCATTACTATTCGGTCTTTAAGACCCACTGTTTACTGTACTGTTATGCTAACGGATGTACCACATATTACTGATTGACTGAAATACTGAAAGATTGAAATGCTGATTTAATGAACTGTTTTCGTTACTGTAAGGACATTCATTCTAAACCTCTTTACGCATTATGTTATTCACTGGGCTTTAGCTCACTGCTCATATATATATGTAGGTGTATAGGCATCGGATCAAAGCTAGAGGCGTCGGGGTTAGCTCCAGTTTTGTCAAGCCAACCAATGTGCCTCACTGCGAGGTTCCGAGCTTGCTATGCTAAGGCTTAGGGGTGTTTTAGTAATTCCCCTTCTGCACTGTTTTGTAATATTGTATAGACTATACTTTGCACCGTACTGTACTGTAATAGGGATTAAGTCCCTGTTTCTCTGAATGACATGTATGTATTTGTACTGTTTTGTGAATATGTATGAAAAATCTTTTGGCATCTGCATCACCTGACTCATTGGACATTGTTTAATTCATGTATTGGCTTCCGCCAAGCCCACAGACTTTGTATTCTCAGATATCTTATAAGGTGCCTTTGGTAATCTCGGATTCTTGGCGATTCTGATGCTAAAACCCATAGGGGCGGGTTTGGGTCGTGACAGAGTGGTATCAGAGCGATACTTAACCACGAGTTATACCGTACACACGTGTCCAAATGAGCTATAGGGTGTCCTAGAAAAGCAATTAGGGCATTACATGAACATGAAAAGTGTGTGTGGACATGACTTAATATATGCTACTGTGTTAATCTGTTTAAACAAGTGACTGCTTACATGATGAACTGTGTATGTAACTGCTTATGTTTAAAACTGTTATAATTGTTTATAGTGAAATGGATAATGCAAACACTGCAAACGAATCCGAGTCCTCATCCACTGAGGCAAGAATGGCTAGAATGGAAAGAATGATGGAACTGTTAACTGCTAGACTTGAGCAACAACAGAATCAACAGCCCCCACCTCCTCCTCCTCCGGTACAGCCGGAACCAAATGTGAATATTAATGATGGAGATATAATTGCTCTCATCCAGAAGTTCAGCAAACTGAAACCGCCATCCTTTCAGGGAAGCCTTGAACCGGTGAAAGCTGAAGCTTGGGTCCTTGAAACTGAAAAATTGTTTGAAGTGTTTCCATGCTCGGAGACACACAAAGTGCTGTTAGCTATCTTCACCCTGCAAGAAGAGGCCAGAAGGTGGTGGATGCTGGTCCGTGACACCAACACTGTAGTGACTTGGGCTCAGTTTAAGGAGTCCTTCTTTGAAAAGTACTTCCCCCAGTGTGTCAGGGATTGGAAAGTAACTGAATTTGAACAACTGAGATAGGGCACAATGTCTGTTGCCAAATATGAGACAAAGTTCACCGAGCTTGCTAGATACGCTCCACATATGGTGGACACTGACTACAAGAAGGCCAGAAAATTTGAAGGCGGCCTGAATGTTGCAATACTGGACAGAATTAGTGTCTTAAAGCTACCGACCTATGTAGGTGTTCTTGACTGAGCATTGATGGCTGAGTCAAACATCGAAGTTGTGAAACAATCTGAAACGCTGGTGTCTGAATGGCGTGGGAAAAGACAGAATCTCAAATTCAAGAAAGGCAAGCATAACCCATCAAATAAGAAACAGAATACAGGGTCAACGACTACTTTTAGTCAAGGAAACCGTTTTTGTTCGCCCTATTCCGAATGTGGTAAGAACCATAAGGGAGTTTGTTATAAAATTTCTGGTGCTTGTTACAGGTGTGGCAAGGTGGGCCACATGGTGAAAGATTGCCCTTCTACCGCTCCAGGCAATAGTAGAGCTGCAGGCAGCACCGCAGTATCAACTGTAGCATCAAAGCCTAACCCTAAAGCTACCGGGAAAGAGCCTATGAGGCAGGGCCGAGTGTTCGCCCTAGTACCGGGAGACGTGCAAAATACTGAAACCGTCGTGTCAGGTATCCTCTCTATTTGTGCTCAAAATGCATATGTACTGATTGATTCGGGGTCTACACACTCATATGTATCACATGCTTTCTCACGAAAATTGAATAGACCCTTGAAACCCATGAATTACTTGTTAGCTGTATCATCACCTATTGGGGGGTCCGGAACATGTGCATATATGTACCCTATATGTGAAATCATTGTTAGGGATATGCATCTATTTATTGATTTACTGCCATTGAACGTTGATCATTTCGATGTAATATTGGAGATGGACTGGTTACAAAAGTATCATGCTACCATTGACTGTGTAACAAAGCAAATTGCTTTTCGTCCACCTGGTTTACCCGAATTTGTATTTAATGGGGTTGGAGTAGTACCTCCTTCGTATTTGATTTCCTCTGTGAAAGCCGTTAAATTGATTAGAAAGGGGTGTAAGGGATATCGTGTTCGTCTTCGTATTCTCTGATGATAATGTTAAAACTGATGTGAACTGTATTCCTATAGTCAGAGAATTCCCAGATGTATTTCCAGATGATCTGCCAAGGGATTTGATTGACAGGGAGATTGAGTTCACCGTTAATGTGATTCTGGGTACATAGCCGATATCGAAAGCTCCTTACAGAATGGCTCTAACTGAACTGAAAGAACTGAAAGTGCAACTACAAGAACTGTTCGACAAGAAGTTCATCAGGCCTAGTACATCACCGTGGGGTGTACCTAGTACATCACTGAGACTGTGCATTGACTACCGTGAACTGAACAAGGTAACTGTGAAAAACAAATATCCATTACCGCGTATTGATGACTTATTTGACCAGTTACAGGGTGCGCAAGTGTTTTCTAAGATTGATCTCAGATCTGGATATCACCAACTGAAAGTAAAACCAGAAGACATTGATAAAACTACTTTTCGAACGAGGTATGGACATTACGAATTTTTAGTTATGCTTTTGGAGTTACCAATGCACCTGCAGCATTTATGGACCTCATGAATAGAATTTTTAAACCGTACCTTGATGATTTTATTGTGGTCTTCATTGATGACATATTGATTTACTCCAAAAGTATAGAAGAACATGAACATCATCTAAGACTTGCACTGCAGACCCTAAGGGAACAGAAACTATATGCTAAACTGTCTAAATGTGAGTTTTGGCTTGATCATGTTATGTTTTTGGGGCATGTTGTTAGCAAAGATGGAATTTCTATCGATCCGTAGAAAATTGAAGCTGTAGTGAACTGGCCGAGACCAAAAAATGTGACGGAAGTCCAAAGCTTTTTGGGATTGGCTGGATATTACAGAAGATTTGTCAAAGATTTCTCCAAAATTTCCTTACCATTGACTCAACTGACACAGAAGGGGACATCATTTGACTGGACCGATCAAAGGGAATCAGCATTTCAGGAGTTGAAAACTCGACTTGTGACTGCACCCGTTCTTACCTTACCCTCAGGTACGGATGGTTATACTGTATTTAGTGATGCTTCTCATAAGGGTTTGGGATGTGTTTTAATGCAGAATGGGAGAGTTATTGCCTATGTTTCCCGATAACTGAGACCACATGAAAAGAACTACCCAACCCATGCCCTGGAACTTGCGGCAGTTGTGTTCGCATTGAAAATCTGGCGTCACTATCTGTATGGGGCAACATGTGAAGTATATACCGACCACAAGAGTTTGAAATATTTCTTCACCCAGAAAGAACTGAACATAAGACAGCGGAGATGGCTAGAACTGATTAAAGACTATGACCTACAGATACTGTACCATCCGGGAAAAGCCAACACCGTTGCCGATGCATTGAGTCAGAAATCAATTGGAAATTTAGCTTGTTTGCTCACTGGACAAAAAGAGTTGCTTTGTGACCTTGAAAAATTTGAAATTGAAGTTGTTTTGAGAGAACAAGGTAGGACAATAGCTGCTATTTCTGCACAACCAGCACTGATTGAAGAGATTAAAGAGAAACAGCAACAGGATGACTTCTTGAAGAAGATCATCGAAGAAAGAGAATCTAAACCGAGACCAGGATTCAAATTTGAAAACAATGTACTGAAATTTCAAGAAAGACTATGTGTACCGAATGACACTGAACTAAAAAGAAGAGTTCTGCAAGAGGGCCATAACTCAAAATTTTTTATTCATCCGGGGAATACGAAAATGTACCATGATTTGAAACAAAACTTTTGGTGGCCGGGAATGAAGAAAGAAATTGCCGACTTTGTGTCAAAATGTCTTCATTGCCAACAAGTTAAAGCGGAACATCAGCGACCTGCAGGCTTACTGCAACCCTTACCCAGACCGGAGTGGAAATTGAAGCATATCACGATGGATTTTATCGTTGGTTTGCCTCGCTCCAGAAAAGGTATGGATTCAATTTGGGTTATTGTTGATAGACTGACCAAATTTGCTCACTTCTTACCTGTCAAGACAATTTATAATGCGGACAAATTGGCTATACTCTATATTGATGAAATTGTTAGATTGCATGGAGTGCCTGTGTCTATTGTTTCTGACAGGGATTCGAAGTTTACGTCGAGGTTTTGGCAAAGCCTACAGACTGCATTGGGTACTGAATTGAAACTGAGTAGTGCCTATCATCTCCATACAGATGGCCAGTCAGAAAAGACCATCCAGACTCTGGAGGATTTACTGAGAATGTGTGTCCTTGATTTTCAGGGAGATTGGGAAAGTCATTTTCCCTTAATTGAATTCGCCTACAACAACAGCTATCATTCAAGTATTGGCATAGTGCCTTTCGAGGCATTGTATGACAGAAAATGTAGATATCTGATTTGCTGGGCAGAAGTTGGAGATGGGCCTTTGCTTGGGCCCGAGATTGTATATGAAACGACCGAGAAAGTGAAACTGATACAACAGAGACTAAAAACCGCTCAGAGTAGACAGAAAAATTATGCAGATGTCAAAAGACGGGACAGAGAGTATGAAGTGGGTGATCACGTTTTTGTGAAGGTGACACCAATGAAAGGCCAGACTCGTTTTGGAGTTAAAGGCAAGTTAGCGCCGAGATACGTCAGGCCACATGAGATTATTGAGAAAATCAATCTGGTGGCGTATCAAGTTGCGTTTCCTCCTGAAATGGAGCACATGCACAACGTCTTCCACATTTTTATGTTGAGAGATTATCTCCGGGATCCATTCCATGTGATTGAGCCTACTCGGATAGTGTTGAGTAATGACTACACTTAGGAAGAACGGCCTATACAGATCTGTAGCACGTCCGCGGGGGACCTCGGCTACAGTTCGGACTCCCTTTTTGTTTGTTGCGGTTCTAAATCTGAACCAAAGAGTCCAACTCTGGCAAATCGTTTTGAAGAAAAACAGATTTTTGAAAAGAAGTGCCAAACATAGACTGCTTTGCCAGATTACAGAGTCGCCACCTAAATATTTTAAAATGGGAAATTTAGGAAACCCTGACTCGGTGCCAAAGGCCACGTGTCCGTCATTACCAAAGTGTCTTGGCTCGGGAGCTTGGGTACGATCGGGGAAGGTCAGCTATGAGCACCCCCTTTCGCCCGGTCCGAAGACCGGCCTCTACTAACCGTGATATCCAATTTTGAAAACTTTATGCGTTCTTATTCCAATTATTAGCCTAGAATTACTATGTTATGCGCGCAGCAAACAAGTATAGACTAGATCGCCTAATTTGGAAATAAGCATTGCATATCCGTCTTGTTTGGAAAACAGTTTGAAATTGCTACTCGCGAGTAGGCTAAGACACGGATTTCAATGAGTATTCCCAACTCAAGTAATCCAACCTCCATCCACAGGCATTCAAGCAGTTTATCACATAAGCACTTAGCCGCATAGCAGGCATACGGTCATGTTAACATTCACACGCATGCGACATGCTAAAGCATAAAACTTACATCGTACTCCGTGCCAAAACAAGAAACCAGTTAGCAAAACGTGCATGACCTAGTTTATGTTAAGTGACTAATGCATCGCATACGGAATGTAATCTAGACAGGCTCGGCTATCCTAAGCATGGCACATGAAATGCAACAACTATCACGTATTCAATTTGGAATTGAAAGTACGATGCAGTTTGTATGATGTACCGAGCCCGATGTATGTAAACAAATGCATGAATGCACACATGCATTGCATAAGGTATGCTAATTTAGATGTGCTCTAATCTACCATCATAAGCAGGTAAATAAAAGGGTAGAAAGAAATGGGGGTTGGAAGACATGCACCCACTCACACACACTTATTACAAATTTGCCCTCGCTCGGAGGGACCAAATAAATATTACAGTCCGAATAACGAATTAACTACTCTAGCTAATTAAATTATTACAGACCAATCAAATTAATTAATCTAATTAAAACAGTAAACTGCCTCGGGATGCGCGAATGATGCATGCTTGATCCGACTTGCCCGAAAAGCGTACACCGCACCACTGCTGTCTCTGTTTACCGCTCGCTTTCCAAAAATTCCCAAAGTCCCAGGACACCTTCCTTGGGACTTGCAGAACACCATCGGCTGGGGAAAGTTTCCATCGGCTGCTGACAGAGGCTACCGGCTTCTATGGAGTCCACCGGCCAACAACAAAATGCCGGTCGGCACTAAAGAGTGCTTGCCGGCACTAAATTCTGCAGAGACTTTTGGACAAGAATGCAGACAAAGAAGACATGGCATGGATTTTTAAGCATATGTAAGCATGGCCAATGCCTCCTATCATGTTTGGGGACTCAAGGAGACATGGCCCTTGGTTCTCGGGCCATCAATTATGCGTTTGATGCATGATGGCCTAAGGAACCAAGATTGCAACTTTCAATGGAATGGAATGCAAGCACAAACAAACAAGAGGCCCAACCTCTATCATGGTGATTCAAGAGGCAAGGTATGCATGCCAAATGCGACCTAAACATGTGAGCTAAGTATGCAATATGAGCATAAAGGCAAGTATGCAAACATGCAACATGTATTAGGCACACAACCTAAACCAACAAGCATGGCATGCAACAAACATGCAACAATGGACTTAAACTAACATGGATAGCTCATAAGCATGCCAAAATCAGCGGCCATAAGATGAAAAAGAGATGCCTTGAAATGCGTGCATACGGGCACGCAAATCGAGGCGAGGGCATACAAGCATGAAATAGCACTCTAATGAAACATGAAGCATGGCATACTACACATACAAATTTCAGTAGTTAAATGAGGGGCAAAACAGCCCCGAAACAAGGCGAAATGACACCCGATGCATGGAATCACTCCCGAAATGCAAAACTAGGCCTCCGAAATGGCCTATAGCTATGGTAAACATGCATTATATGAACATGGTATGAATAGACAGAAGCTAGACAGCCCAAATATAAGCACATTTTCAGTATAAGACAGCCCCAAAATCAGTAAGCATACAAGGCTAACAAACCATGCAAAAATGAGGCTAAAACAAGGATTTCAAAGCAAGTAGCATAAGGATCATCCAAACAATGTTGAGCCCTTCAACAATATTGAAGAAGGGCTCAAAATAAGCCTATTCTTAGCTTACATCATGCTCTGAATCAGATCACACATCAGCCAAATATACTATACAAGAATAGTGGCATACAAGGGGGTAAAGAGATAGGTGCTAGATGCAATCACCAAACAGCAAGGGGTCCTCAATCAAACATGAAGAGGACCCCAAAATAAGACTATTTGAAGTTTGGGTCGGAGCCCAAATGTGCAAGCAACTAGAGCTAAGAAATGATGCAAGAAAATGCTAGTTTGGGGGAAATAGACACTTACCCTTGTAGACCAATGAACCAAAGAGTTTTGATCCAAGTTTAGGTGCTCCTAAGCTCTGCAAATGTCCCCCAAGTCGTTGGAAATGGAGTGGTGGTGGTGGTGCTAGGTGGTGGTGAAGGAATGGCTCAAGAACAATGGACTTTGGAGGTTGGATGGGAGAGATATATGGTTATAGATATATATGTTAGATATATATATCTATAACCGGGTTTTTGCTTAGAAATCTCCAACCCTTGCTCAAGGGAGAGGAGAGGTGCTTATATAGGCAAGTATATGCACTAAACTTAGAGGCTAAGTTAAAGAAAAAGGGTCAAGGGGGTGCAAGGCTTGTAAGGAAGCTTGGATACCGGTAAGGCTTCGGGAAGCCAAGACAGGGGTCAAGGCTTCCTCAAGAAGCCATGAGCAAAGGGTCCAAAAAAATGGGGTTAAAGGGTGCAAAATGGGCACATGCATGCACGTGGGTCGAGTTCTGTGCATCCCAGCTGACACAGCTGGTATGCACCAGGCTTGGGGGGTGCAAAGGGTTCAAACCGGCCAGAAGATTCGATCATTGTCCAAAATAAAGTGCCGGTCGGCACTCTTTTCTGCCGGTCGGCTAAATAAAGTGCCGATGGATGATTCCTTGGTCAAATCATGGCCGGTAGGTATGCAAATCGAAGCCCCGGAAGTTAGCTTTCCAATGGCGCAAACCTTGCATCAAAATTCCTCCTGTGCAAAAAGTTATGCCCTTTTCCGTGAAGTCGCGCAGACTCGATCCAACCGGGATGATCCCCTGCTTCAACCCAACATATCTCCTCCACCCGGACTTGGCTTTGGGAGATTCTTGAGTACAAAGTGAAGCCCCGGAAGTCTTCTTTCCAACGATGGTGGCCTCATAGCTTAACCCCAAGTATGTAATTGAATAAGCCCGATTCAGCGACGGCTGCTCGATTCTCTCCTACCCGGATTCATGGCGAACTTCTTCTTCAACCTATTTTCTCCCCTCCTCTCCTCTTTTCTTCAACTCCAAACCCCTAAACAAAGTGTTTGGGAAGATTTGCCTCTCTTCTTGCCGAAGGAATTGAATCTTTGCCCTGCACATCTCTCAACACCGAGCAAACCATCAGTAATGCCCAAGTCTTGAGGGCGGTCAAAAATGGGGTGTCCACAAGATCCTAAACAGACGGATCAAGAAACTGCTAAACAAGGAGATCCCGTTAGTGAAAGTAGACTGGCAAAACCATGGTGGCGTGTATGCCACTTGGGAAAGGGAAGATGACATAGCGAAGAGATATCCTGAATTGTTCCCACTGAATCCTGTTTTCTTCTAGAACGAAGGTAACTCGAGTTTAGAGGACTAAACTCCTTATAAGGAGGGGAGACTGTAACAACCCTCACACTGTTTACCGATTAATGACTGATTAACTACTGATTTCTGCTAAACCGGGACTGAATCTGATTGATAATGGAATTATTGGAATACTGAACTGTCTGACTGAGATCTGAACCTGATTAACTGACTGTATATGTCTAAATGTATTTCCTATTTGTTGAGTGTGTGATTATCTGTTCATGTTTATATGTTTGAACTGTAAATTGAAGGCCTTATCGGCGGCCGAACCAGAAATTGATTAGTGAGTTATAATCATGAGAATTTTTGTGATTTTATGGTGTACTTGTCTCACACATACTTTTGAGCCTTACACTTGATCACCAAAGCACATTTCATCAGCCATTTGTTGCCTACAACCGACTATAGAGAGAGAGGGAGAGGATTGAGGGAGATTTTGGCTTCAACCTTGTGCATTGTTTGGGAACTTGAAGGAAATTGAAGTGTAGTTGCCAATTGAGCTCCTAAACCTTGAATACAAGACTTAAGGTAGAAAATCCATCTCCTTGATTGTGCATTTATGTTGATTCTTGCATGGCTTAGAGCTAAGTTGAAGTCTAGAGCCAATTTGTGGCTTGTAATGTTGAATTGTAGCTTAAACCTTGCATGCATGTGCATATTGAAGAGTTTTGAGTTTGATTTCATGGAAATCTGGCATGCATGTCCATCTTTTGACCATAATCCATGATTTCACCATGTTTTTGAAGAAATGAGCTCATTTGAGCTGGCATTGAAGCTTGAAAATTGTTTAAAGTTCATGCATGTCATGGTTGTAGCATGTTCATGAAATTTGGTTTGAATTTGGATTTAATTAAACACCCTTGGGCTTCGATTTACCAAATTGATCTTTGAAATATGTAATATTATATGGTTACAAGTGTTTTCCAAGTTTTTAGCCCAAGAGGATCGAAAATTTCTCATCTAGACTTGATTTTGAGCTTGGGACTCGAATCTGGAATTTCCAGATTTCAGTAGTCCGCTTGAGCGGGGGTAGTGCCACTCGAGCGGGAAAATCGAGCTCCCAGCATTTTGCACTGTGCATCAGTCTGCTCGGGCGAAGTATCGAGCGCTCGAGCGGAGGTTTGGGTAACACGCTCGAGCGGGCGTCGAGCGGAGATTTCACCCATCCAGTACTTTTTGGTCCGCTCGAGCGGTGAAGTTGACGCTCGAGCGGGGACCTTTGTTTCCTTTACCGCTCGAGCAGGGAAATTTGCGCTCAAGCGGAACCCTGTTTCACTGAAAATTCTGAAAATGTTTTCTAAGTGCATCTTTGTATCCTCTTTCCATCCGAGGCATTCCTAGGGCATATTTAAGGCATCTTAAAGAGGATATAGATGTAGAACACAGCGAGGCAGATTAGGGATTAAGTTATTATCTTTCCCAACTGTGTAGCTTAGTGTGTGTTCAATCTGTAAACTGTGTAGGGTTGGCTTTCCGAGGAGATGCTCTAGTTCATCAGAGCCCGTAACTCGTGAGTAACATTTGTGTAAAGATATGTTCAAAATGATTATCTTCAATAATCGAATCGAATGCTTCATCGAATCGATATTGCTTAATTGAATGAATGTATGTCCTATATTCTGAACTGTACTGTGGCATCCTTAGCACCTACTGTTTACTGTTACCGTTACAGAGATCTCTATCGGTTCCCTCGTTGAAATCATTACTGTTTACTGATTGATGGCCATCATTACTATTCGGTCTTTCAGACCCACTGTTTACTGTATTGTTATGCTAACGGATGTACCACATATGACTGATTGACTGAAATACTGAAAGATTGAAATGTTGATTTAATGAACTGTTTTCATTATTGTAAGGACATTCATTCTAAACCTCTTTACGCATTATGTTATTCATTGGGCTTTAGCTCACTGCTCATATATATATGTAGGTGTACAGGCACCGGATCAAAGCTAGAGGCGTCGGGGTTAGCTCCAGTTTTGTCAAGCCAACCAATGTGCCTCACTGCGAGGTTCCGAGCTTGCTATGCTAAGGCTTAGGGGTGTTTTAGTAATTCCCCTTCTGCACTGTTTTATAATATTGTATAGACTATACTTTGCACCGTACTGTACTGTAATAGGGATTAAGTCCCTGTTTCTCTGAATGACATGTATGTATTTGTACTGTTCTGCGAATATGTATGAAAAATCTTTTTGGCATACTGCACTCATTGGACATTGTTTATTCATCAGTATTGGCTTCCGCCAAGCCCTCAGATCAGACATCAGACATCATAAGTAGGCCTTTGGTAATCTCGGATTACTGGCCGGTTACGGTGCTAAACCCATAGGGACGGGTTTGGGTCGTGACACTCTGGTTGACACATCTGACCACAAACTCTTAGCCCTTTCCGACTGCGACCCAACCCCTCTTTTGTGGTGACCCTCTTCCTAACCCTTTTACCTTTCAACAAAACCCCCTCTCCAGCCCTATTCTGCCATTGTAAATCACCTCTCCTACTATGAACGTTTTCCCTACCATGATGCTCTTCCTCAGTCCTTTTCCCTTATTGCGTAGTCCTTTTTTCAGACCTCTTCCTCACATAATCTCATTTCCCATCGCAACCTCCTGCCCTTATTGCGACCCCTTATCTCTAGTTTTTAGATTTTGGTTTAGAAAGAAGAAAAAGAAGGATGAGTAGGAGGAAGGGAAGAAAATAACAAAGTGGTGACGCAATTAAATTTTTTACCTTTTTAAACCTAATTCTCTCCGACCCTAACAACCACCTCTGACCGCCACTATCACTACTGTAGATACTCTATTTTGGTTGGCTATTATACTTAACCATACTTTGGAAACGCCGCCCAATGATAAACATAAGAAATTATTTGGAACTCTTGATTTGTCAATTTTTACCTGCAACTGGATGTATCTGAATGAACTTTAGCCTAGCTAAACAACGTAACTAACCTTTCTAAACCTATTTGAGACATTTGCTTTTAAAAATATAACATATGTTACTTGTGTGCTTATTTTTCATTACAAGAATATTATTAAGAGTTCTAATAAATTAGATCAAATTGAGACAAAATCATAAATTGATAGTCAAAATTGAACCAATTAAAATTATAAAGACTAAAATGGCACAATGACATACGGACCACCATTGTAATTTACATTTCTTATTATTATTATTTGTGGTGTATACAGAATCAACTCAATTTGAAATTGTCCCATTCCATCTAATATGTTAACAAAAGTTATCAATTGAATTAAATTCACACAACATAAAATATTAAAGGGCAAATAGATACAACTAAAATTATATAGATCAAATTGACACAAGAAAGAAATTATGAGAACCACGATTGAGTATAATGTCCCCAATTATTATTATTTGATAAGAATGTAATCTAACCTCAAATGATTATGAAATTACGAAATTAACCTCTCTTTTAGTGAAAATGAATAGCAAGCATTTTTTTAATTGAAATAAATAAATAAATAAATAAGCAAAACACTCCATCCAAAGATGGAATCCAAATTAAATAAATGGGAGTTTGGTAAGTACATATCTGTTGATAAAGTATGACCAAAAAAATACTATGACAAGAAAAGCAACACTGCTTACTTTTTTTATTTTTACAATCCGGACATGCATGCATTGAAATCCCTTATATAAATCCCCTCAAATCGCTTCAACTCCTCACCATCCAAACTCAAACTCAAATTCATACTCTCTCTCTCTCTCTCTCTCTCTCTCTCTCTCTCTCTCATGAAAATGGTGCTCCCTAGTTGTCTTGTTATTACCGTTCTCTTGGCCTTTTTCTATCAACCATTAGCAACTGCAGTTACATACAATGTGGTGAATTTGGGGGCCAAACCAGATGGGAAGACAGACTCAACCAAGTCTTTCCTGAGTGCATGGGACGCAGCTTGTGCCTCTGCAAACCCTACAACAATCTATGTCCCACCAGGAAGGTACTTGCTTCACAAAGCAAAGTTCTATGGTGAATGCAAGAACACCCATCACAATCCGTGTCGATGGCACTCTTGTTGCTCCCTCTGACTACCGCGCTATTGGAAATGGTGGAAGCTGGCTTATATTTGAGAAAGTCAGTGGGGTTTCCATCTTTGGAGGAACACTTGATGGCCAAGGGACTGGTTTGTGGGCTTGCAAAACCTCTGGCAAGGCTTGCCCAACCGGAGCTACGGTATGTACTTTGTATTATTGTGAAAGTTTATGAATTAAACTGCCATTAACCACCCTTTTCTTTGGTTATCTGTTAGTTTAATCTATCTATGAGTTGACAATACTATGATTAGCTTCAATTGGCCAATGCTGTCTTTTCACTTTTCGAGCAAAGGGTGCACCTAGTTTCCAAAAAAATGCAAAGCCTTCGCCAACTATTTTCCTCAGTGGGATGGAAACTTTCTTGGTAACCAAACATAAAATGGGAAGTTTTTATTTATTTTTTCTTGAGAAGGAGAACAGTAAAGTAAGGGTGGCCAAGTTTTGTGGGCAAGTGGGGTGGCAGTTAATAAACTGCTTTTAGAGTGCTTCACTTGTACTGTACCCCAGTGATGTTAATTTCTAGGTCAAGTTTCGTAACACACGCACACTCTTGGGGGGAAAACAAACAAACAGAATAATTATCATAACTCCTTCCCTTGCATTACTTGGAATTGGAACTAATTAATGCTTTTTTGTGTGTGTGGTGCAGACACTGGCCTTGTACAATTCGAACGACATTGTAATTAATGGATTAACATCACTAAACAGTCAGATGTTCCACATTGCCATCGATGGCTGCCATAATGTGAAGGTACAAGGAGTGAAGGTCTTGGCCTCAGGCAATAGCCCAAATACAGATGGTATTCACATTCAATTATCATCTGGAGTCACCATCTCCAACTCTAGGATAGCCACAGGAGACGATTGTGTCTCAATAGGCCCTGGCAGTTCCAATTTATGGATCGAGAACGCGTTCGTGGCCCTGGCCATGGGATCAGGTAACACATCAATATTTCTTTACTATTAATATATATAAATACCAAAACATTCCATTCCATTTGTGGCTAAATTTAAATATACATGCATGATTGGTGCAGCATTGGAAGTCTAGGGTGGGAATTACAAGAACCTGGAGTGCAGAATGTGACAGTTAAAACGGTTACTTTCACGGGCACACAAAATGGTGTGAGGATAAAGACATGGGGTAGGCCCAGCAATAGTTTTGTTCGGGGCATTGTTTTTCAGAACCTCTTTATGGTCAATGTCCAAAATCCGATTATAATTGATCAAAATTACTGTCCTCACAATAACAATTGCCCTGGTCAGGTAAGTAAATGTAATCTATAGCCATTAACCATAGATGTAGAACAACTCCAAATCAATTCTCTTATTTATTACAATTTTTTTTTCCTCCTGCTGCACTCGTGTGCTTATTAGTGATGTGACATATCAAGACATCCATGGAACATCAAGAATGCTAGCTATGTTAAATTTGATTGTAGTAAAAAGTACGGATGCAAAGGGATAAGATTAGAAGACGTTAATCTCACCTTCGGGATCAACCAGCAGAAGCATCATGTGTCAATGTTGGAGGATCAACCTCGGTTCATTGAACCAACAAGTTGTTTGTAGGACAATATGAAATTTATACACACATCATATGAATTAATCTAGACTATGTTAAGAATCTAAGAGAAAGGAAAAAGCATATGGAATTAACATCCATACTTTTAGTATTATTGTCGGGTTTATTAGATCATGAAATTAGATAAGATCCAGATTTATACACACATCATATGTATGATATGTTAGTCCATCCCCATTGAGCCTTCTTTGCCCTTGCAGAGCAATGTAGTCTAAACCCTTCATTGGGTAAACTGTTGTATTTTCAAATTAGTATAAGGGAAAGAATTACTGTTTGAATTAGTGTATTTATTTGGGTTGAGTATTTCAAGAGCAAATATGTCATCAAACAAAAGAAAAACAAAGCTAAAATACACGAATTCATATCTGAATTTTTTTCAGAAAAAAAGAGGATGAAGAGGCAAAACAGAGGAACCGACTCTGAATTTTTCTTCAAACATTCAGACTTTTGAGCTTCTCTTACAAACTTTGTACATGAATTTAGAATCACATATTACCACCAAAAAAAAAAAAAAAAAAACCATGTGGACTAGCTATCCTCCACATAATCTAACAATAATCAACCCAAAACAAAACACAACCTTAACTGAATTAAACAAAACAAGTTGATTGTTTGGCAACACAACCTTAGTTAGCACATTACATCAACATTGCTCCCTCTTAATCTGTTGTTCCACAACTTCAAATAATTCTCTAAAATGTTGGAATTTCATTTAGAAGAACCTTTGTCAAATGCAGAATTTTAGCAGCACTTCACCTTTGCTTCTCGAATAAAATAGTGTTTGTGAAAAGCTAAATTATTAGTCATGGCTATGTGGATTTGATGTTACAGAAGAATTTTGTACCATCTTCATTGAAATAACTCTGAAGGCAATAGAAATGACAAAGCACCGACAAAATTGTGTCTAGAGAGGGGGCGAATAGGCCAATTTTAACAAATAATGCCAATTATATGAAATTACCCCAAGTGATTAATTGATTTCATGCCAATTCAAAACTCAAAACAATAATCAATAATCAATAAATTAATCAAACTATGAAGATTAAGCAATCTATTCCAACAATTCACTCATTGAGTCATTTTAAATCAAACACATAACAATCAATCATAAGAGTCAAGAATTTACTTAAAAACCCTATTGAAAAACTCTCCTTAGGATGGAAACCACGATCTCAAGACCAAAATAAATCCACAAATGAAGAAATTACAACCGTTACCCAAGTTTATCTACACCATTAAGTTTATCATGATCCAACACCAAAACAAATCCACTAATGAATCAAATGGTTATAGTCACTCAAGATGATGGAATTACAACCCTTAACCATGTTTACCTACATCATTGAGTTTACCAGAAGCTTCAACAAGCTTGATTTCCGCTCCAAAGAGGCTTTGACGGCATTAACCTCCATTGATCCAATAGCTAGCATGAAGCTCCTTGCTCCAATCTCCATCTTCAGCAGCTCAAATGCTCATCGGCTATGGTTATAGGGATAAATGATATGTGTGAAATAGTTCCAACTTAGGTAAAACAATTGTGCTTAAACCATTTTTCTAAACTCTTGATTGAAGATCAAATAAGACTCATCAATGAAGTCTTGATGAACAAACTTGTAGAGGGAGAGAAAAATCGATCTCAAAAATGTATATACATCTCTCATATGTACAAGAATGATGAAATCATATCTTTTAAAAACAATTTAGGGGAAAAATGGTCATAAAATGGACCTGAAGGAAGCTAAGATAGCTCGAGCTATATCAAACACATGTTGAGCACTAGTTGTTGCATCTTAGGTGCTTGAGCCTAGGCCAGGTACCTGTTGAGTGCTACGCACTCAAGCTTCTGTCAAGCACTACTTCCAAGATCTCAAACGCTTAAAAGTCCCCCTTACGGATCAGGATCTCCTAGCTAGCTCCTTGTTAGCAAACGATGGATGCTACTATTTTTGCAGTATTTAGAACCATTTCCCAACCTATCTTTCTTCTCTACTGCCTTTAGCTATCTCTTTTGATCGAACTTGGCACATGAAAAATTCTTTGCCCACACACACCCGCTACCAAGCGGCAGGGATCCGCTCCAACTTATTATTCTCCCATGAAAGAGCTCCTATCAGGTTCGAATCAAGCACGAGAGATTTGAGCTACTATGAACCAAGGATCTCTACAAAAACTTTATGAAATGGGCTTGAAGAACAATTGAGTAAAGTCCTATAAATGAGCAAATGCCTAAATGCTAATAGAAGGTATTGTAATTTGGCATGACAAGGTAAAATTGATATTTATATTAATTTGAAATAGCAAATAAGAGAAGGACATGTATGTTTGAAAAAATAATAAATAAATAAAAATCTTCATTAGTTTCTTTAGACGGAGATAGACAGAAGGCTGAGGTTGGCACAAATTTGGAAAATTAGTGTTTTATTAGAAAAATAATAATTTTAAAAACTCAAGATTTAATATGTCAATAGAATCAAACCTTGGCCATTTTTTAAAATTTTTTTTTTTTCCAAATATGAAATGTCAGGACCCGAAACTAGCCCTATAGGTTTAGCACCTTAACCGGCCAGTAATTCTGGGATTACCGAAAGCCTCTAAACATATTAAACAAAATTAAGGGGCTAGTAGAAGCAGAAATCAGAATATAATGTACATAGAGCTATGTTGACATACATGAGACAAAAAATTTAAAACTTAATTTACGTAATTATGATGTCATCATCGCGTCACCATATATACAAACAAACAAAAGACATGTTCGGACTTAAACAGAAGAAATACAAAAGTCTTAAACTTGATTCTCAAAAACTTAATCACTTTTCAAAACGGGAACCTCCTCGGGAAGCATAGTGGTTGGCCAACAGAAAAATTGCCAGGCAATCATCACTGAGCCTGGTCACGCGTTTGATCACCTACATACATAAATAATACAGTGAGTTGGAGTCCAGTGAATAATAGCAGAGTAAAGGTTTTTAATGAATAATGTCCGTAACAGATTTAGATTCATATTCAAAACTCCGAATTCACAGATAGGCATACGTGGTACATCCATTAGTACTAACAAAACAGATGACCCATAATTACATGGGACATACATATGACCCATGATCACATGGGACGGTCAGATACAGAGCAGACACATAGCAGATAATGGTTATGCTTAACCAGTTCCATGATGGAACCTCTGGTACCAGGTAATAGATAACAGATATCATATGATGCTAAGGATGCCACGAATACATTTCAGAAATTCGAACAATCATTCATTCATATAGAATATAGTATTTTCGAAAACAGATCATTTCAGATCATCAGAAAATAATTAAAGTCAAACATAACTTTACAATGTTATTACTCATAGATAGCTCCAGTAGCAGAATAGTCAGAACAAACGGATCAGACAGTCTATGGCGCATGACCTATACAAACACATAGTGGATACACATTGAACCATACACTCGGAAAACACATAACTAATTTCTTTTCTATCTTGGTGTGTTTCTAACCCTTATCCTCATTATTATGTCATAATTAAGGCTTAGAAATGCCTAGGATGCAATGAGGATGCCAAAATATAAGTTGGAACACTTAGTTAAATTTCCAAAAATAGGACAGTTCGCTCAAGCACAACTTTGGTCGCTCGAGTGGACCCCTTGGTCTGCAAAACTTTTGAGAGCTCCCATTTGTAGACACCCCATTTTTGACCGTCCTCAAGACTTGGACGTCACCGTTGGAACACTCGGTGATTATCCATGTTTGTGTTCGTTTGGAGTTCCCGGAGTTCTCGGCTACGCGCCTTGCCTCAGGACCTCCGAACTTGACTATTTTGTGTTTGGTTTTGCACCAAACACTTGTGTGCTTTGCCTTTGAGGGGTAGGGAATGCTTTGTGAGGCATCCCCACATACCACCGGCTGTGGCTAGAGGCCACCGGCTGGCTGGTGTTGCCACCGGCACTATATTGTGCCAGTCGGCACTATTTTGTGCCGGTCGGCACTCGTTTTGGCAAAATTACCATTTTGCCCTGCCGACCACTTTACAGCTGCTTTTTGAGATATTTTCAGAACAGTATGTTTTGTTTCCCCTCCATACACGTGTATGGAGGGATGAGCCTTGAAACTTGCCTTAACTTGTAAGTTTTGTGCATATACAAGAGAGGGCTCTTCTCTTGGCTGAAGGGTGAGAATTTTTGGAGGGTTAGACATTTTAGGAGAGGGAGAAGCTCTGGTTTTTAGGGTTAGGATAGATACACATCCTATCTCTCTCTTTTCCTTTGTGTTCTAGGTGTTTTAGTCCACATTATTGCACCAAGACACATAGTCTTTCACCTTTTCTTGGTGTTCTCAAAGATCAGATCTTGTTCTTGAGATTTTTGACTGGTTTGGAGCTCAAGGAACCAACAACTCCAACCTTTGTGAAGAAGATCATCAAGGGTAAGAAACTTGCTTTATTTCCCCCATCTTTGCACCTTGTTTTTGCCTAGCTTAAAACAGTTTTTGTGTTTAGTCTATAACACATAAAAGTTCTGTTTTTTAACCCTCTTCATTGTTTATCAAGAGTGTTTTGCACTTTGGGGAAGTTTGACCCCCTTTAGGCCTTGAAAAGACCCCATTTTAGGCCATTTTGTGAGAGCTCCGAGACTTTGGTGTTGATTTTCCACCACTGAAATCTTGAGGGATTTCAGTGGTGGAGATGGTGCCATAAAGTCTCCAAAAGGAGAGGGCCACCCCCTCCCCTTGATGTCCTTGAAAAGGGCAAGTTTTGCTTCCTTATGGAGCTTCATGCTTGTGTGTGTGTTGAGCATGTTTGACTTTTTTTTCATGCTTATATTGTCATGTTATAACATGATTTTAAGTTGGTTTTGGTTTTGGTTTCTTATGCATGTTTAGCATAGTTGCCTTGTAATGCCTTTTGATGCCTTAACATGCCTAGGTTTGTATGCCTTCTTTCTAGCATGTTTTAGGCCTAGATCCATGAAGCTTGTATGCTTATTTTGACATGCTTTAGCTCTGTCCATGGTCATTTTGGTCAACCATAGCATGTTTAATATAGCCTCTTTGCATTTGGCTTGTTAGCCTTAAGAGCATGAATATGTAGCATGTCTTGCTTGCATTATTTTTGGTGGTTTGGAACCCCCTAGCATGCTATTTCAGACCTTATGATGTGCTTATATGCTTGCCTTAGTGGCTTCTTTAATGCTTTGAAAGCATGTGTTGAATGCTTCATTCATTGGTCATGTTGCATGCCTTTGCGCTTGAACCTCTTAGATGCCATCTAGGTGCTCCTTAGGCTTTGTTTAAGTGTGCTTAGACTGTTTTGAGTCCCTCGGCCTTGTGAGGCTTGGTGGACTTGACCTTAGTATAAGCCTCCATAGCTTGCTTCAAGTACTTGGACCTATTGTTGCATACTTGGCTTGCTTTGTTGCATGATTTGGCATCGTGTTTTGTGTGATTTTCAGAGCTTTATATGCATGTCAATTGTCCATGCTCAAATCATTTCAAGTGTGCTTGAATGTTGTTTGTCATGCTTAAGTGTTGGCACCTTAACATGTGTATGTGTGCATGTGTGTTTGGCCCCCATAACTTAGCATTTGGCCACTGATTTTGGGCCTTTTGGAGCTACCTAGATCATGTCTAAGTCCATCCTCCATGTGGTTTGCATGCTTTCCTTATGTGCTTACTTAGGTTTGCATTGTATTGCCATATTGCATGCTAGTTGCCATGTCTAGGAGTGCATCACATTGGCATGCATGTTAGGCCTCTTGACCAAGTCATGATAGAGGTTTAACACCCTTGTTTGCTTGTTTGCATTGCATGCATTTGAAATCAAAGTTGCATTCTTGATCCTTGGGCCATCATGCATGGAAATGCGTGATTAGTGGTCCGAGGACCAAGGCACACCTTCCTTTGAGTCACCAACATGATAAGGGGTGTGTATAGTGCATAAATACCTTGAATCACATTGCCATGCATGTTGTTGTCCTCTGCTGCTGTGAGTTGCAGGTTCTGCAGGTGTTAAGTGCCGGCCGGCACTATTTAGTGCCGACCGGCAGTCATTTGACAGCCGATGGATCAATTCAGTGCCGATGACCACATATGGCAGCCGGTGGTGCTCTACCCCAGCCGGTAGTACTCCCCAGTGCCCTGAGAAGCACTTCTGGGACTTTGGCAATTTTCTGAGGAGGATAGCAGGGGAAACAGAGGCAATCCGTGCATGGCAGTGCGATTCCGAGCCTGTCCCGAGCACGCGCTGCATTTGGCCCTCATCCCGAGGCGATTTACTGTTTAATTAGATTAATTATGTTATTTAATTAATTTAGTTGATTTGTAATAATTAATTAGCTTGCGTAGTTAATTAATTTGTATATTCTTTTGGTACCTCCGTGTGAGGGCAAAATTGTAATAAGTATGTGTGAGTGGGTGTATGTCTTCCAAACCCCCATTTCTTTCTATCCCTTTTATTTACCCGCTTTCGATGGTAGATTAGGGCATACTTATTTTAGCATACCTTATGCTATGCATGCGTGCATCTATGCATTTGTTGACATGCACCTGCTGTGACATCATACAAACTGCATTGCAATTTTCAATTCCAAATTGAATACGTGCTACTCGCGCATTTCACATGCCATGTTTAGGGTTAGCCGAGCCTACTCTAGATTGCATCCATGCCTGTGTTGCATTAGCCACTTAACATGAACTAGGTCATGCATGTTTGCTAACTAGTTTCTTGTTTTGGCACGGAGTACGATGTAAGTATTTACGCTTTAGCATACCACATGCGTGTGAATGTTGCCATGACAGTATGCTTACCATGCGGCTAGATGCTTATGTGAGATAAACTGTTTGAATGCCTGTGGGTGAATGTTGGATTGCTTGAGTTGGAATAACTCGTTGAAATCCGTATTTTAGCCTACTTGCGAGTAGCAATTTCAAACTGTTTTCGAAACGAACGAATATGCAATGTTTATTTCCAAATTAGGCAATCTAGTCTATACTTGTTTGCTGCGCGCATAACATAGTAATTCTAGACTAATAATCGGAATAAGAGCATGTAATGTTTTCAAAATCAGATATCACGGTTAGTAGAGGCCGGTCTTCGGACCGGGCGAAAGGGGGTGCTCATAGCTGACCTTCCCCGATCGTACCCAAGCTCCCGAGCCAAGACCACTTTGGTGATGACGGACATGTGGCCTTGCACCGAGTCGTGGTTTCTAAATTTCCCATTTTAAAATATTTAGGTGGCGACTCACCGCAAAGTCCATGTTTGGCACTACTTTTCAAAAATCTGTTTTCTCAAACGATTTGCCGGATTTGGACTCTTTGGTTCAGATTTAGAACCAACACAAAATCGAGTCCGAACTGTTAGACCGAAGCCCCGCGGGCGCGTCTACACCATTCTACGCTCGAGCTCAACTTCTGGCCACTCGAGCCAAAATTCAAAAATAAGAGTGGTCACTCGAGTGCTGATTCTACTGCTCTAGCGAAGGCTCAAGTCTACAAAAGTACTAGGAGTTCTTATTTTATGCTCGAGCGCAACTTCTATCGCTCGTGCTAACCCCCAAACTCTGTAAAAAGTACTGGGAGCTTCCATTCTTCGCTCAAGCGTAGACTCCACCGCTCGAGTGAAGAGTGCGAATTTTGAAATTTCCAGATTTGCTTCCCAAGTTCAAAACTCAATTCAAAAGTTCAAAACACATCCTTTGAGCCCAAAACTTGAGAAAACATGTCTAAACTTGTATAACATTATGAATTGAAAGCCATTTTGCAAAATCAAGCCCAAAAGCAAGTGAATTATGCCAAAAGTAAACTTGAAATTGTGAAAACATAACATGTGTGTAATCCTTTGAACTCAAATCTTCCAAATCATGATCAAATGAGATGTCTAGTACAAAAGCATGTTTAATTTTCAAAACAAAGTCAAGATAAGAACATGCATGTGAGAACTCTTTGAAAACAACTTCAAAATTGGATTGAGATACGCATGCATGTATGATATGATCTTCTTTTCTACTTCTTTAACTTAATTCTTGCATCTCTTAGCTCAATTCTCTTGAATTCATGCATTACGAGCTCAATTACAAAACTAAATGCACGGATTCTTACCTTAGGTGTTCAATTGTGTTCTAGATGCTAAATTGTTTGAGCTCCCAAGTCAAATGCCTCAAATTCCTTTCAATTTTTCTTCCTTTCCCTCACTACAACAAAAAAAGCATTTTTGGCGACATTTTTTAGCAACCAAACTAGAATTAGTCGCCAATTGTATATAATCGGCGACAATATATTTGTTGGTCACCAAAAACTAAACTATTGGCGACGAGTTGAAATTATTGGTGGCCAAAAAGTTTGGCGCCAACTTAAATTTCTGCACGAGAGCGCTAAAAACGTTTTTGCAACCAAATTAATATATGGAGACGAAAATTTTGGTTGCCAATTGTAAATTTTTAGCGACAAAAATAAAATAGTTGTGGAAAGGTGAACAATATTTATGACGACCTAATGATATTAGTCGCCAATAAATTAGTTGTCAAAACCACGTCGTTTTGAATTTGTCATTTTTTTGGTTTTAAGAATTGACTGACCCTTTTAGGTGAATAAACAAATAATTGACCAAGTATTGTTCATCTCGTTCTCTTCACTCCACAACCTCAACAGAACACAGCACAACACAGCATAGAAGTATGTCTTCTTCTTCTTCTTCTTCTTCTTCTCTCTCTCCATCTCCCTCTCCTCTTACTCTATCACCTTGCCTTATTCTCCTCTTTTTCTTCTTTGTCTTCAATTTCATTATCTTGTTCTGCATTTCCAGAACTAGGGCTTGTTAATTTTTTCTTCTTCTTTCTTCTTCTCTCTCGCGCCACCGATCGAGCACGATGGACAACATTCCTCAAACGGTGCTTCCCTTCGCCTCCCTTTCTCACAATACGATCGCGACGCCTCAGTAGTCGCTACCTCTTCACTTCTCTCTCTTTCTCTCTAATATTCTGAATTTAAGTAATAATTTTTGGGACTGATTTTGGGACTACGATGCTATATAGAAGACAAATTTTGGAACTGCAATTGTATATAAATGTTCTGAATATATAATAATCTATAAGCTATATAAAAAGTATGTAAGAATGGTATAACACTCCTACTTCTTGGGTGTGACTCTATTCTTATCAAGTACATTAATTACGATTGCTCCTTCCTGATGCTGCTACAGATTTTCCAAAGCTTTTCCTGCAAATATTTTCCACAATGCTATTTGCTTCATTTCCAACTCTTTCCTTGTAGAATTTCCCAAACTAGTACTTTGCTATTTGGCTATTTCCTAAAGCTCCTACCTGCAAGGTGTGGATTCAAATCATCCTCATCGACCCATAGGTCCATGGAAAAGCCCTCAACTTGAATTTGTGGAAGTGCAAAATTGCAACTGTTGCTGTTGCTTATTACATCTCAATCCTATGGCGGTGTATCAGTTGCTGTTGAGTTGGGCAAATTCTGAGGTGTCTTCAAAGGGTGTAGCAAAGAAAGTTTACGTAACTTTACATCTTTCGAAGTGTCAAACCAAGAACAACAAGTGCACAAACTGACAACCGGTGTGTGAAATTCCCTACTACGCTCGCTTTTCTCTGTTCGCATTTTTGTTGGTGTTTTTGAGAACTAGAACTCCTTCAACATTGTATTTTAATGCTCTTTTGAGATGGCTGGACAATCTAGTATGTAGATAGTTACTTCCATACTTATTTGTCTTCCAAGATGTGCCGCCATGTAGTTTCTCTTTACTTTAATTTATGTGTAAATTATGCACACCACATGTTTGCTAATATGCCTATGAAAAGAGAAATAGAAAATCTGCAATTTTTTTCCCTTATTCAATATATATATAAAATTGTATCTCAAAATGTAGAAACTATTCTTAACTCAACAAGAATTTCAGTTGTAATTCAAATGCTAGTGCATAGATATGGATTATATTATTGATCTATGAAATGTGTGTTTCATTGGAGACAGTATTTTCAGTACATTGAGTTTAAAATATATATTTTTTTTTCTAGTCGTTATGGTATATCAAAAATTAAGATTTAAATTGACAAAATTGAAAGCTCATGTTTATATTTCGTTATAAGGGTGAAACTCTAGGGTTTTTTTTTTTGTTGTTGTGATTTTTCCAAACATAAATTAGTGTTAAAATATAAAAAATAATACAAAAAATTATTGCCATTTAAGTATGGAGGTTCGTGTAAGGAATAATGCAATATCCAGATCCCTATAACTCAGAATGCAATATTGAAAACAACTTAGAATTTACAAATTTTAATATGTTCCTATTTCAATATGTCTGGGTTCCAAATGTTTAGTAGTATTGATGTGTACATGAGAATGTTACAATGGAATGAATGGAGTTTCTGTTTTTAATGTCAGGATTTTATCTTGAAAACATTTTATCATTCATTTTTTCTATTGAAATTCCAATAAAGTACTTCAAGAACCACTTCCATGGGGATTGAAAAGTCATTAAGCATGACAAAACCAACTTTTAGAAGAGGAGGAACTGGGTAGCGAAGGTTCACGCTTTATCGAGAATAAGCGTTGACATTTAGGAACGAGCTGGTACTTTATTTCCATTTTGAACTGATATTATGCACAAATTAGGTAGCTTAGTTTCTATTTAGGAATGTGTCAATGATGTTGAATTTCTAATTATATGGTTATTTATAGGAATGTCCTCGTTGGGTGTCATATTGTAGCCTTGTTTCTCTTCAGACTTTAACATTTGATATATAAATGGTTTCAAAAAGTATGTACGTAGATTTCTTGGGTGTGTTGAAGTGTAATGCTTTGCTGTACCATTGCAGAGCCAACATAATGAGTTGGAGGCAAAGTTTTGTTTTAGGAGAGAATAGCCCTTGAAGCTAAATACCCGGAGGTTTATGGATCACTATACGATAAGATATGGAGAATGTGACTCAGTAAGTGGTACGACCTGTGAATTGTGTAGTTCAACACTGCTTGTTTTCTTAATGATTTTCCCAAATATGTCATAATTTCTTGTAATCAAAAGAAGTTCAAATTTATGTGAATTACCTATTTGTTTGGTTGACTTGTAATGTGAGTGGACATGTTGTAGAGGTGTGAAATTGTAAATGGTGTCGTAGAAGTTGAAGGAGTTACAATTGAAGGCACAATGGACCTTGAGGATGATAACTCTACAAAAGGTAACTCACTTCTTTGGAAATTGCTGAATTCTTCTTCTCGCTTTTGTTGGGAACCATTTTTTCACACCGTTGGATCTCATCATCACTGGTAACAAAAAATTCCATTTCTACTCTCTATTTCCTGAAATATGTATCTCTATGAGTCAGATGGTCTTGAAATTATTTGATTTCGGTTATGAAACGGTTTGATTTCTATAGCATCTCTTCTCTTCTCTTCAATGATTGAAGTGGGTTTTCAAATGGTTTCTACTTCTATTTTTTGAAATGGGTTTCTAAAAGATTTCTATTTCTTGAGATAGGTTGGATTTAGCTATAGGTTGGGGTTTTGTATATTTGAAGGTGGAATTGTTAATATAAATTTCATACCCTAATAATAATATTAATTAAAGGAAACAAATACTCCTATATTATCAAATGTTGTTTGTTTGTAGTTTCTTCTTCTTCTTCTTCTTCTTATTTATTTATTTTTTATTTTTAATGAAAGAGTAGACAAAAGTCTCCAAGGTTTTTTTTTTTTTTTTTTTTTTTTTTTTTTTTTTTTTTTTTTTTTTTTTTACTAAAAAAAAAAGAAGAAAAAGTGACCATTTTACAACCAAACAGAACTTAGTGGAAACGTAACAACATAATGGCCCCATTTGGTAGAGATGTGGGAAAGTGATTATAACTTATAGGCCTCGTTTGGTAGAGTTGTGGGAAAGTGATTATAACTTATATCTTAACAGCTTATAGCTTATAACTGTGAACATAAGCTGATTTTTAACTTATAAATTAAGCTTCTCCTCTCCTATTCAAAGAATAAGTTGATTTTTGACTTACAAAAAGCTATAAGTTGTATTGTTAAGCTGAACCAAACACATCAAAATAGTTTAAATTAAGCTAAAAGCTGAAATAAGCTGGAAATAAGCTCTACCAAACATGGCCATAGCCTAACAGCTTATAGCTTATAGCTGTGAACATAAGCTGATTTTTTACTTATAAATTAAGTTTCTCCTTCCCCACTCAAAGAATAAGTTGATTTTTGACTTACAAAAAGCTATAACCTGTATTGTTAAGCTGAACCAAACACATGAAAATAGGTTAAATTAAGTTAAAAGCTGAAGTAAGCTGGAAATAAGCCCTACCAAACAGGGCCAATGAGGGCTAAAGAAGAGATGGGTGGTCTGTTGATATATTCAATCTTTTCCAATAACTTAATTAATTAATCAATTAATGTTTAGCATTTTAAACTCCCTATGCTTTTAGGCCATTTTTAATCAAATAATACATGGAAAGTTTAGCCTCATTTTTGTTTGTTTTAATTGTCTCATTTTTTGTTTTTTGTTTTTTATTTAGGGAAGATGAGGGGGTTTGTCATATGTTGTGATAGTCCTATAGAAAACAAGAGAATCTTTTGAGGAAATAAATTAGAAAAACATATTGATAGACCATGTTAAGTAAAAAATTGTAATAGGACTGAGATGTGATTGATTTTGTTTGACTATTTTAATGAATGGATTTGAACGAAAAGATTGTTAAGTAAAAAGTCTAACAATAAAGAATTAGAGAAAGATTTTAGTCCTGTGATTTAAAGAGTTTAAAATTAATATTTAGGCCTCGTTTGGGAAGCATCATTTTTAGCCAAAAAGTTACTAAATTAGCGAAAAAGCCAACAACCCATACCAAAAAGTCAAAGATTCTCTTTTCTCTCTACTTTTTGCACATCTTTTCGTAAAAAGCTAAAAAGTCATCCCAAACATACTAGTTTTTTTTGAGTGACTATTTTAGTCAAATAGCCAAAAAGTTACTAAATTAGCCTGTTCCCAAACGAGGCCTTAAATTCATAAAAGTAGTGCTTTTTATATACAAACAGAGTTTGTTATTTTTGCTTATCGGTTCTAACTTGTATTTTGCCATCCCATGCCATTGCTTTAGTTGATATTTATTTTTGCTTCAATCCAAGTTTCTAATCTATGTTGTGTATCTGTCTTTTTCAATAGTGAATTGCATATTTTTCAAAGCTGTGATTTATTCTTTTTTGGCAAGAATATAATTGTTGTCTAGATTATAAGTACAAGCATTTATGTTATTTGACAATAAGGTAGAAAATAAATAAATAAATAAAGACAGGACACGAGTATCCTTATATGTTATTTGACATTCAGTCCATATTTTCTACCTAAAATGATTTTCTGTTTCAGCGACTACCCAACCAACCTTGTAGCCTACTTACTTGATAAGCTTGAAAGTGTATTTTATCCTCATTTATTTGGTTGATATTAATCAGGTTTAAGTCCTAACATTAAGCATTCTTTTGGAGGTCTTTACATTTAGATTTTGCACCATTTATAATTACTCATTTCATTTCATTTCGTATTGCCTTCTGATTTTGCCTCAAAGAGGCTAAGAAAATTTATTATTATTTGTGCATTCTTGTAAAAGATGCTTCTATAATATCCGACACAATTTTATTGATTCAATTTTGTTAGTAACTTGGTGAGGTTCTACATTCTTATAGACCTATCTTAGGTAGACATATCAGCCTTTCACCTTTTGCAAAATAGAATATTTAGTCTTTTTTTTTTTTATCAACTAAAAAAAGAACTTCATTGATTCAAGGATTACATCAATAAAGGAGAGAGAGAGATTGGTGAGAAACCAACAAAGAAAACCAAAACACAACAAACACTTTGGCTGCTCTGTCTCAAGTCTCACAAACTGGTACAGAACATAACAAAACTTGACAGTTGCCACCCAAAAGCCGTTCAAACCACTCGTTCATTATTCTTCAATTTCAATAAACTTATAGCTTGTTTTAGTACATTAGGACACACACACACACACACACACACACACACACACATATATATATATATACGAGGACTGAAAGACTAGTCCCCAACGTCCTAGCTAGTATTATGCAGGTTATAGTGTAAGAAGTCAAAAATAAAACGTAAGCCACCTTTAAAATGTTAAAAATCCTAAGTAAAAAGCTAGTCATCCCATGTTAATAATTGTGATGTCTACCCTCTTTTTTTATTTTTATTTTTTTATTGTAATGATTATGGTTCCATAAATGACTCAAACTAAAATTACTATCTTTGTCAATTAAATTAATTCTTTTTCCAATTAGGACGGCACAGGAGACAACTTCCACCATACTTGGTCCTTTAACAAATTACCTTCATCTCAGCTTTTGTAATTTAGAAATTATCATATAGGTGGTTGTATGTTTGGTTAATGAGCTAGCTTTTGTAATTTTTTTTTTCTTGCTATTATTCTTATTTTTTGGGCAATATAATTAAGGGTGGCTGTTGTGTTTGGTATATCATAATTTTGAGACTAAACATTTTATTATTGACATTTTAATATTGTAATTTTTTTTCATATGTTTGACAGATTGGCAATGGATGGAACGTATTTTGGGGAGCATCAAAGGATTATATTTTGAACTTTTTTGATATATTTTGTCATAGGATTTTGTAACTTGGAAGTTCTTTTGGAATCATTGTGTATATGTTTTAAGTTTCGAATTGTAAGGGATTTACTTATGTTGAATGTTTTGTATTTGATATTTTGCTTATGTTTAATATGCTACTACTTTTGAATTAATTAAGTTTATAGTTTGGATGCTTTGCACAATGTATTAATTTCTTTTTTTATTGCATGTATGTGTAGAAATGATGCACAGGAAAAGTAAGTTCGGGTTTGGATTATTTTTTACAGGTTTATGAATTGAACAAGAAATTGTAAAAAAATATTAAAATAATGAATTTTTGATGACAAGTTTTTCAGTTGTTAATTTATTTTATAGCAACCAAATTCTTAATTGGTCACCAAAAGATTTGGCATTCAAAAACTATTTTGTTTGGTCGCTAAAGGATGTTCAGTGATGTTTTTGTAGGTCACTAAAACTTAACATGGCATCTATTTAAGATTATTTTTAGCGACTAAATGTTACTTTACGGCGATGATTTTTTGGTATTTGGCGACTAAATCATTTGGTTGCTGATTATTTTATAAGTGCGACCGTAATTTAGTTGGTCGCTGAATCATTTAGTGACATGACTTTGGCGATCTTTTTTTTTTATTTTTTTTTTTGGCATCGCTAATACTTTCGGCGACAAAAAATACACTTTTGATGAGTAAAAAAAAATGTTGTTAAAAGTGCAAATTGTTGTAGTGCCTTGAATTCAAACTCTTCCACTCAATCAATCTCTTTCTCTCCTCTCTCTCTCTCTGTCTCTTTCTCTCTCTCTCACATGTTTGATGCTCAAAGAGATGGTGAGATGATTCTAGAGTATGCATATAAGCCTTATATAGGCCAATTAGTGGAGCTTAAGTAAACTTGGTTTAAGACTAATCAATTACAATTATTTTATTCTAATTATTTGGTTCCGAATCGAGTTTCAATAAAACTTAACATAAAATTATAAAAGTTCCAAATTACATGTTAACCTAGTCAATTTCATGATCGGATATTGTTAAGGCATTCAATTCACAATTGAAACAGAAATTCAAGTAGATATTCCTACGTCAGACATATATAAACACAAATAACACAATATACATGCAATTAATTTAGAATTTCCCCTTAATTACTTATTAGGCATTCTTAATCAAGGATAATAAGCTAATCATAGATCAGGGTTGTTATATGAAAGTCTTCATGTAGTTAAATTTTAATTTTCAAGTATATATAAATCCTTCAGCTAACTTTCAACACAATGTTGCTAATACCATCAAGTCTCCATAATAATCAAAACATTTTCAATTTTTTATATCTAATTTTTATGATTTTAAATATAGAAATCAAATAAACAAGACCCAAAATTGATTTTTTTTTTTAAATAAAAAAAAAATCTGCTTGCTCCAAAAATCATTAAATTAATTATAAATATTCCTAAATATATGTCTAACATGTTTATGAAACAATTTCAAAAGCTTACTACTATTGCTTAGATAAAAAAATTCTACTTAATGTGAAATCTCACTGTAACTTTTTTGCAAAACAAAATTTCGGAAAACTATTTTGCAATAGTAAAATAGGAGAGATAGACACACAGGAGCTTCAATTTACACAACAAAAATGTCTCCTTACACCCTTTTTTTAATTACACCCCCGCTCTAAAATTTAAAATTTTAATTTATCTTGTTATACCCTCTATAATACTCAAAATATCATTATCCCTAACCTTGTTTCTTCTTTTTACATTCCTCCCACAATTCAAATCCTAACTCCAAACCCACCCCACCACCAACCTCTGACCACAGCAACCACCTCTAACCTGCACTTCCCAACCTCTTCTATGCCTATGACCGCACTCATAGTCCTTTCTACCGTAATTACCAACCCCTCAAACCTTTCCCATCCTCGCAATTCGCCATCCACACAGCCTCTCAGATGTACTACTAGCTCCCTCACAGCAAAAGAAAGAGAATCAACTGAGAGAGATAGAGAAAGAGTGTTCAGAATATTAGTGTTGAACCAATGGTGTTTGTGCGGCTTTCCTGTGCTCAACCAATTGCAACTTCCCAACACTGATCATATTTAAACTACATAGACACCAATGGTGTTTGTGCGGCTTTCCTTAGTTTGATTTCTTCTTATCGAATCAATGGTGTGTTGGAAAAAATGGATTTTTGGTGACTTTAATTAAATATTAAAGTGGGTCCCAACCGTCTATTGTATTGGGTCCAAGTGGGTCTAGATACTTTGCAATGAGATCTTTACACCACAAATAGAATGACCAAAAACCATTGAGAATTGAATGAGAAATTGCCCCATGAAGTTGGTTTCATGAAAGAGTTAATGGGGTTTGTAACTTCTGCCTTTATTGCAGAGTTTAATAGTGCATTAATGGGGTTTGTAACTCCTGCCTTTATTGTAGAGGTTAATGGTGCATTAGTGACCAGCCATAAAGTCTGGAGGCCTCTCTTCTCTATACATGTATGAATTGAGACCCTCTTGTCAAGTCTCAAACACAGAAATTGTTTCTTCCATTCTTTAATCAGTTTGCTAGAAAGTTCCTATAGTGAGAGAGTGCTGCCATAGTTTTGTTCGCTAAGCTAGACAGAAAGTTGTAACAACCCTCGTACTGATTACCGATTAATTACTGATTATTACTGAATTAACCACTGATTACTATTAAACGGAGACTGAATATGATTGGTAATTGAACCGATCAATTATCGAATCGATCGATCAAAAACTGAACTGATTAATTGACTGTGTTTGTTTGACTTGCATTGCCTATCTGTTTAACTGTTTAACTATCTGTTCATGTTTATGTGTTTAAACTGCTAATTGAAGGCCTTATCGGCGGCCGAATCGGAAATTGATTAATGTCTCATGACCACTAGAATTAATGGGATTTTATGGCATAATCATCTGAAAATCGATTTAGTATGATTAAACTAGATTAATTTAAGCCAAATGAATAGAGTTGCCTTATTTACGGAATTGCCATCTAGTGGGGCCTTTGTTTATTATTATGTTGAGGCTTATTACACCTTGAAGCAACATTTTCATCAGCTCATTTTGAGCTTACAACCGAATTAGAGAGAGAGAGAGAGTGAGGAGACTTGGCTTCAATTGGGAGTTGTCTTGGAGATTTAGTGGATTTTGAAGAAAGATTGCAAATTTAAGCTTCCCTTCTTATACTCAAGACCTAAGGTAGGTCATTGACCTTCTTCATTGTATATTTGAGTCGATTTTGCATGTTTCATGTTCAATTATGAGCTAAGCCATGTTTTAATCTTAACATGTTGTATTGGAGCTTAATTGTTGCATGCATGTTAATATTGTTAAGTTTTGAGGTCATAGTTCATGATTTCATTACATGCATGTCCATATTTTGAAAGTAGTCCATGAATCCATCTTGTTTTGAAAGGAATGAGCTCATTTGAGCAAGCTTTGAAGCTTCAATTGGTTTTAAAACTCATGCATGGCATGTTTGAAGATTGTTCATGAAAATGGGTTTGATTTTGGATTTAATTGACTCACCTTTGGGGCTTGAATTCATAAATTGGCTTTTAAAACTTGTTATACATTGTTTTAGGATGTATTTTCCAGAATTTGGGCCCAAGAGGTCGAGAATTGAGTTGAGAATGCTTGGTTTGAGCTTGGAAGGCAACTGAAATTCAGATTTGGCTTCTTCGCTCGAGCGAAGGATTCCTCGCTCGAGCGACCAACGTTTCCTCTGAGCCACGCTCGAGCGAAGGATTGGTGGCTCGAGCGTAAAAATCGAGCATCCAGTACTTTTACTGTTTCATCAGACCGCTCGAGCGAAGGATTGTTCGCTCGAGCGAAGCCTTTGATTTTGCAAACTCGCTCGAGCGAAGGGAGGCTCGCTCGAGCGAGACCCCTGTTTTCAGCAACTTTTGAAAAATGCCTTCCAACTGTATTTTTGCATCCTCATCCCATCCTAGGCATTCTTAGGCCTAGTTTAAGGCATCTTAATGAGGATTTAGACATAGAACCACACCGAGGAAATTTAGGGATTTAATTATCATCCTTCCCGACTGTGAAACTTAGTGTGTGTTCTATTTGTTAACTGTTTAGGGTTGGCTCTCGGGGACGCGCTCTAGCTGCTATTAGCCCAATCTCTATGAGTAACAATTGTGTAAAGATATGTTCAAAATGGTTATCTTTTGAATACTGAACTGAACTGTTTATTGAACTGCTATTGTTTACTGAATGAATGTATGTCCTGTATTCTGAACTGTATTGTGGCATCCTTAGCAATTATCATTCTTTATTCTGAGCTCTGTCGGTTTCTTTGTGAAACCATACTGTTTACTGATTTATGGCCATCATTACTGTTGGGTCTGTTAAGACCCGGTCGTTTTGGACCTACTGTTTATAGGCTAATGGGTGTACCACATATGACTGATTGACTGAAATACTGAAAGACTGAAACACTGTTTAATGAACTGGTTTCACTACTGTAAGGACATTCATTCATAACCTCTTTACGCACTATGTTATTCACTAGGCTTTAGCTCACTGTTTATATATATATATATATATATGTAGGTTCTCAGCAGCCAGACCGGAGCTAGGAGCGTGGGTTGGTCCCCAGTTTTGACAAGCCAGCCTATGTGCCTCACTGCGAGGTTCCGAGTTGCCATGCTATGGCTTGGGGTGTTTTTGTGTCCTCCATCGGTCTCCTTCTTGCTTTTGTATTATCGTATAGACATCTCTTTGTTTTCTTGTCTTGTTATCGAGGGATTAGGTCCCGTACTGAATGTTTGTATATGATTGTATAGGCTGTATGTAGATCGTACTGTATGAATGCATGAAAAATGTTTTTGGCATACAGATTGTCACAGCTCTATGGACACTAGTTATTTACTGTATTGGCTTCCGCTTGAATCAGATATCGTTTAAGCGTATTCTTGTGGGCCTTGTAATCTCGGATTCTTGGCGATTCTGATGCTAAACCCATAGGGCCGGGTTTGGGTCGTGACAAAAGTGCTTCTGCTGTAGCTGGTTTTGATCGTCGTATCTTGGGAGGCAAACGCCGGAATTCCTCAAGCACTCGACCCGTGAGGCAGCGAAATCTGTTTTAAGGAAACTGCTACCGTGCAGGCTTCAGTTTGCTTTCTTTACCATTTTATTGTATTGTGCATTTCTATTGTAATTTAGTTGTAATTCTCAACATGTGTTCTTGGAATATATATATATATATATATTAATTTATTCGTGAATCTATTTATTTAATTTCACAATTTGAACAAGAAGCTTAAAACTGATTTTTGATGTTTTCATAAATTATATAATTAGATTCATAAGATTGCATGCTACTGTTTTACTTCTCATTGTCTATGGTTGCAATCCAATTTATTAGATAATTAGTTTACGTTTATTAAATAATTTATGGTTGATTGCTTCTAGTTTTTTTTTTTAATATGATTTGCATGACTTTTGAGTTTGTCATGTTCTGATTTTAGTTGTATGTTTGGTATTGTAATAATAAATAAACAATAGAATAGATGTGCTTGCTGCCTATTACAACCGTGCCCACTGTTGAAATTATTATTTTTATTTTTTATAAATTTACGCATGCTCATAGACTTTCAATTTTATGGTTTTTAGTCCACTGGCTTTTTCCTGGAAATTCAATATTTGTAAATTATGCAAGTTTTGACATGTTATTTAGTTTTTAGCTTTTTGTTTTCTTACATGATTTAATCTTTAGAATTTTTTGCATGTTAATTGCTGAATGGTTATTGGTTTCTAACAATTATTTATAATTCTTGCCTATTAATTTTAGTTTAATGTATTTTGGAGTTATAACTTGTATGAATTTATGTACATGAATATTTTGAATTTAATTGGGTGCATTAATCTGAATTATTTAATTGGGTGCATTAACTTTGAATTTAACTTATTTATTTGGAGTTATTAGTTTAAATGTTTATTATGAATTAATTTCATTCATAACTCAAGACTATTGAACTTTATTTTAAAGTTTTAATTTAATTGGCAGTTTAATTCATTGGTTAATTTTATAAATAGTTGGCTAGATGGTTTCAATTATTTATTATATTTATTTTTTGCTTAGATTATTTGTTTGTATTTTGTTGTGATTTTTTCTGCTAACTTTCTTTACAGGAATACTTATGCGAAAGGGAATAGAAAAACAAATACAAAATCAAATAAATAGTATTTGGGATGTAAAAACAAAAATGTTTGGATTACTAACTTTTGTGTTGAATAGGAATACCTAAGCGTGGAAAGGCTTTTGGACTAAATAGAATCCTGATGGATTGGTTATTTTATTTAAATGGTTGAAGCATTTTTTGCTTGAGATTTAGTTGGTTTGTTTACCAATTTGTAGTAGCAAGTTTTATTTGCTTGTATTATTAGAAGCATTTTATATGCATGTATTTGGTTGAAGCAATTTTTAAATTGCTTGTAAGTTTGGAATTTGGCTTGGTTTTCTGTAATAGAAACCAAAGTGTTTAGCCTTGGCTAAAGAGTAGTTCTTATTTGTTCAGAAATGACAACTATGATGGATTTGGTTTCAAACCTTTGGGGTTTGAGGAAGTATCTGGGTTTAATCATTTTATTCCCAAAGTGTTGGAAAACCAAGTTTGGAGAAAATCTTTGATTATAATTTGATTATATCCAAAGTGTTTTGATTTATAATCTGATTATTTCCAAAGTGTTATGGTTTTGAGAAAAGAAATCAAATTTTATCATTAGCTAAAATATCTTTGATTTTTATTTAGAAATCATGGGCTCAGTTCCGGGAGTACCGGTTAACTTTCATGGGCTCAGTTCCGGGAGTACCGGTTAACTTTTATGAGTGGTGTAATTCTGGTAGCAAATTTTATTTGCTTGGGAATTGGTTTGTTATAACCTAGTTTATCCTCTGGAAATCTTAATTTTAAAATTATTTCCCATGGACTAGGAGTCAACATGCTCTCGGATGTTTTGTCAAAAAGTTAACTGGGTTTTAAGTGGGACCGATGTGACCCCTCCAGTCTTCTTGGAAACATTCCTGACTATGTTTGATTCTAGGTTAAATGGTGAGACTAGTTTTGAATTAAATTTCCATCTGAGGGATTTTCTAAGGGTTAAGTTTAATTTCTGGAATCACAGAAGTGAAATTCTGTTGTGTTATTTCAGAAATGGCTTCAAAATGTGACAAACAGAAATGTTGTTCCACCTGACATCCTTAGCATCGCGAGATTCTTAAAGGACGATCTTAAGAGATCAAGTATGATTAAAGGAAATCATAAGATTGCATTAAAATATCTCTGAATTGATCAGAGGCAATTAGTATGGTATCTTTGTGTTATTTATAGCATTTATGATTGCTATATGACATTGCTTGAAAGCAAAGATGAGACAACCTGTTATAGTGGGTGAATTTTTTTGGATTTTTAAATTCCAAATATATTCTTAAATTGGTGGCTCCTAGTGAGTACAAGATCACTGATCACAGAGATAGAAAACTAGTGGTTCCTAGGAGGTGTTAGACCACTGGCTACACAGTAATGAGATTGTGGTTCCTAGTAGTGAACATATTACTGATCACATGTCAAGACATGATGGTTCTTAGTAGTGGAGAGGCTACTGATCATATGTCAAGACATGATGATTCCGAGTAATGAAAGAGTCTATTGATCCTATGTTAGGACATTGTGATTCCTAGTAGTAATGTGACAACTGATCATAGGTTAAGACATTGTAATTCCTAGTAGTAGAAAGTCTATTGGCCACATACTGAGAAATTAGTGATTCCTAGTGATAAGACTACTGGCCATGTTATGAAGTTCCGAGTAGTAGACTATTGAACACTGGATTTGTGTTTCCTAGTAGTTAGACTATTGGCTTCAGAGTGATAGGCTGGACCAAATATGTTTGGGTGCCTAATTCGATTGATGACAGTCTGGGAATATATTTACTGTGATATGATTTTGAGAGTTTCATAATCATTGTGACACAAGGAATTGTTTAAAGACCTTGTATGAATTTTCGGAAAAGGCCAAAAGCCTTTGTATAAATTCTACAAATGTGGGGGTGTTATGCAAAAGGTGGAAATACCTAAACCCAAGAGGGTTAGGATAAGCCTAAAAATCCATTGACTTTGTATTCAATGGTTATGCACAATATAGCAGTGCATATCGATTTCTTGTTGTTCAGTCTGCTATTCCAGATATACACAAGAATACTATCATAGAATCAAGAAATACATCTTTCTTTGAAAATGTATTCCGAGTTCCATGAAAGAGGTTGAAAGTGACAATGATCACATAGCTGATCAAACAGATGATCACTTAGATGATCAAGTTGATGATCAAATTGAGGATTTAAATGAGCCGAGAAGGAGTAAGAGGGCTAGGACTACCAAGTCCTTTGGCCCGGACTTCTTGACTTATATGTTAGAGGGAGAACCTTGAACTTTCCATGAAGCAGTGACTTCACCAGAAAGTTCCTTATGAAAAGAAGCTATTAAAAGTGAAATTGACTCCATCTTACAGAACCATACTTGGGAGTTGGTTGATCTAACCCCAGGCATTAAGGCCTTGGGGAGTACGTGGATCTTTAGAAAGCTGATGGATCAATTGATAAATATAAAGCTAGGCTAATTATCAAAGGTTACAAGCAGAGAGAAGGCCTGGATTACTTTGATACGTATTCACCTGTGACAAGGATTACATCCATTCCCATGGTGATTGCAATAGCAACGCTACGTGGTCTGGAGATACATCAGATGGATGTAAAGACAACTTTCTTAAATGGAGATTTGAATGAAGAAATCTACATGGAGCAACCCGAGGGGTTTTCAGCTCCAAGACAAAGTAAGAAAGTCTGTAAGCTTGTCAAATCATTGTATGGTTTGAAGCAAGCTCCTAAGCAATGGCATTAAAAGTTTGACAACGCTATGTTGTCAAATAGGTTTAGAATCAATGAGTGTGACAAGTGCTTATATGTTAAAGACACTGACAGAGGTTATGTCATTTTGTGTCTATACGTAGACGACATACTCATTGTTGGTAGTAATGATGAAATAGTTTGAACTACCGAGAGATTGTTAAACTCAAAGTTTGACATGAAAGATATGGGCCTTGCAGATGTCATTCTAGGTATTAAGATTACCAGAACATCTAGTGGTATTATACTTTCTCAGTTTCACTATGTTGAGAAGATACTTGAGAAATTTAGTAAATCAGATACAAGTGTGTCTAGGACACCGGTAGACGTGAGTCTACATTTGACCAAGAATAATGGTGAGAGTGTCTTTCAGCTAGAATATTCTCGAGTCATTGGAAGTTTGATGTATCTTATGAGTTGTACAAGGCCGGATATAGCCTACTCTGTTAGCAGGCTTAGTAGATACACGAGTAATCCTAATGCCACTCATTGGAGAGGCATGATGCGGGAGTTAGGTTATCTACGTTACACTCGGGATTATGGGCTGCAGTATACCAGATACCCAACGGTAGTAGAAGGGTATAGTGACGCTAACTGGATATATGATATAAAAGACTCCAAATCCACTAGTGGTTATGTGTTTACCCTCGGAGGGGTAGCCGTGTCTTGAAAATCTTCTAAGCAAACATGTATATCGAAATCAATGATGGAATCTGAGTTTATTGCGTTGGATAAAGCAACTGAAAAAGCTGAATGGCTTTGCCATTTCATTGAAGATTTGCCACGTTGGTCTAAACCTGTGCCATCTATTTGTATTCATTGTGATAGTCAATCTGCAATTAGTAGGGCACAGAGTTATATGTAAAATGGAAAGTCTAGACATATCCGTCGTAGACATAATTCCATTCGACAACTACTCTCAAATGGAGTTGTTTTTATAGACTATGTAAAGTCTAAGGGCAACTTTGCGGATCCGCTAACCAAAGGGCTAAACGAGTGTTGGTCGAGAGGTCGTCGAAAGGAATGGGATTGAGGCCTTTGAATGTTACCGGAACGGAAAACCCAACCTAGTTGGCTGGAGATCCCAAGATCTAGGTTCAAAGGGACAACCTAATTTCGTGTAATAGATGAGTCACTGAAGAGGTAAATCCTCTTGCCCATTCCTTTGTACAGTGATACCCGATGGGGGTAGAAGGTTAAGCTAATGCTTTTAATGACCTAAGTGATATGATAGTCAATCGGGGTATCATGAGATACCTTATATAGGTCACCTATGTAAGTGCGAAGTGGGGCCGCTTCTTTAAGAATTGGTAAGGCTGAATTCTTTAAAACCACTCACTGAACCAGGCTAGTGTTCCAGGGCCATACCGGACACACAAGTGAGAACAAGAACAATGGTTGGACTAACTCTTGTGTGAGGTCTATTGTCTTGGTTTACACAAACGGCAGAAGAGTTCAAGACATCACGTTCACTGGTCAGCTAGTAAATCCGATAGGTTGTCACTACGAAAGGTTCAAGGCCAACAGTTACCTTTTCTGATGCAGGGTTAGTCTGTGTGCTCTCTCTCCGAGTCTTTATTGAACGGTGTCCGTTTCTGGAGTCATTCGGTCAATTTTTATTCATGTGGGGGATTGTTGGAAAAAATGGATTTTTGGTGACTTTAATTAAATATTAAGGTGGGTTCCAACCATCTATTGTGTTGGGTCCAAGTGAGTCTAGATACTTTGCAATGAGATCTTTACACCACAAATAGAATGGCCAAAAACCATTGAGAATTGAATGAGAACTTGCCCCATGAAGTTAGCTTCATGAAAGAGTTAATGGGGTTTGTAACTTTTGCCTTTATTATAGAGTTTAATAGTGCATTAATGGGGTTTGTAACTCCTGCCTTTATTGCAGAGGTTAATGGTGCATTAGTGACCAGCCATAAAGGCTGGAGGCTTCTCCTCTCTCCCCTATACATGTATAAATTGAGACCCTCTTGTCAAGTCTCAAACACAGAAATTGTTTCTTCCATTCTTTAGTCAGTTTGCTAGAAAGTTCCTATAGTGAGAGAGTGCTGCCATGGTTTTGTTCGCTAAGCTAGACAGAAAGTGCTTTTGCCGTAGTTGGTTTTGACCGTCGTATCCTGAGAGACAGACGTCGGAATTCCTCAAGCACTTGACCCGTGAGGCGGCGAAATCTGTTTTAAGGAAATTGCTACCGTGCAGGCTTCGGTTTGCTTTCTTTACCATTTTATTGTATTGTGTATTTCTGTTGTAATTTAGTTGTAATTCTCAGCATGTGTTCTTGGAATATATATATATATATATTTAATTTATTCGTGAATCGATTTATTTAAGTTCACAATTTGAACAACATGGTGATCGTTTAGAAACGAGCCATCGAACAAAAAAGAAATGTTGTAGAAAGGTTAGAGAGTCAGAAAGCGGAGAGAAATGGTAAGGGGCGTCAAGTAGAGCAACAAATGGGAGTGTGTAGCGTCGAATATGAAAAAAAAAAAATTAAGTCGATCTAATAATCGTAGAGTTTTCATTTTATCGCATTTGTCTTCCAAAAAATGAATGATCTATTTAAAAAAATAAAATTAAAAAAAAATTGTCATCTATTTTCTCGAAGACAAACTTCTCATCTAAAATTGATGGAAGTATGTTTTAAGTGTAAATTAGAAAAATTTCAACCATTAAGTGCTAAAGTGAAAAAAAATATATATATATATTAAGGATCAAAGTGAAACATTATAAAACTTAAGGGGGCAAATTGTAATTTACCACCATTAGAAACTGTTAGCGTGTTTTATTTACTATTGATTAGAAAAGTATGTTGGAGAGATATTTTGTGAAAGAGCAATATTATACATAATTTACGTCATTTTCTCACTTTTAAACACAATAATATCATTTTTTCTTGTATCTAGGGTTGAGAAAATGAGATAAGGTATAGAATTATTGTAGCATTTTCTTTTTCGAAATTTCTACAATTATTTTTTTCCTTTCCATTGTATTGCATTTGCATGGAACATTGTAAATAAAGAAATGAAAGAAACAAGCAAGTTGCAATCTTCAATTAATCTAAGTGCCTCTCCATCCATTGTGGTGTGACTTTCTCCCCAAAAATCTGTTCCTTTCACTATTTCAATCGAGAACCCCATTCCCATCCCGCTCATCAGATTATTGTCTCTACCCATCATCAACCACTGACTTTTGTTTTTGGGCAAACTTCACTTTACCCCCTATGGTTTTGGCCATTTGTGTATTATTCTCTTGATGTTCGAATATCACCACATAACCTCCATGCAGTTGATGAAGTAATGTGCACAGTTAACACCTTTAATGGCAAACGTAAAAAGACCAATTTGCCCTTATATATATATATATATATATCTTACCTTGTTTACCAATTTCACTTCCAACAGTCATGCATATGAGAAGAGGAAAGTGGAGTTGAACAAATTAGGTTTTCAAGCTAAGTTTGCATTATGCTAATCCAAAATTATTCAATTACACTGAGTTCAAGCTAATCCAATGGCCCAACAAATCTGTGCTTCCAAGAATGTATATATACAGATTATATATAGGTTGGAAGGAAGAACAGAGAAAATATGTGTGTGTATATATATGTATGTATATATGTATGTATAAGTTTGTGTGTATATATATGTATATTATGTATATATATGTATGTATGTATATCAGCATTCCAAGTGCTATGGGTTGTTTCCAGGAGTGCTCATTTGTTTTGGGTTGTGACAGCGGCAATCGTGGTCTCGCTGGTGGTACAACCTGTTCTTGGAATTCTCCGGTAATGGTGTCGTGACTGGTTTATCATTGGCGGTGTTGGTCTCTGGTTTGTAGTCTGTTCATGAGTATCCCGGCGATGCTGGATTTATCTCTAGTGCCGCTATTACAGTGAGTGTGAGTGCTGTAACGTAGTGTAGTGAGTTCGATGATCTCGTGAGCTACGGCTGGTGACATATAGATAACGTGTGGGTTTTTTGTTCTGCGGTTGTCGTTCATGGCTTCTAGCGTGTATTGTCAATGGGTTCTCATTGAGTCGCCAGTTTTGGCGATAGACATCTGATTGTGTTCTACGGTGAAGGTGTTGGCTACCTTGCCGGAGTTTGTTTGCCTCTCTCTCTAGCCTAGAGAAAGAATGATGGTGTTAACGGGTGTGAGATCTGGGGGCATTTTGGTCTTTTAATTGTGAGGGAACATCATCAGTTCATGCCCGATTGCACCACACTCATGTGTACTGCACAACTAGTTAGAATAGATGGAAAAACTAACTGTACACATTACTCCATCAATCACAGGGGGGTTATGTGGTGATATTCGAAAGTTAGGAGGATAATCCACACATGGTCTAAACCATAGGGGGTAAAGTGAAGTTTGCCCATTATTTCTTTTTTTTTTTTTTCTTTTTTTTTTCTATCCTTTTTCTTTTGTGAATAAAATTTCTTGACCTATATGTTCAGTATCAAAATTACTTCTTCTTCTTTTGAATAGAAAAATTTATTGTCTCTGCCTCTGTTTCGGCAATGAGCAACAAAGCTGGATTTTTTTTCCCCCTCTCTATCCATAAATTTTCTTTCATCTATATAGTACTTTTTGAGTGTGAATAAAAATTGTCAGTCCTTCAGTCCCATGATGAACGCAACATTGACTATTTTCTTGTTCCATGTGCAAATAAAAGTTGTTGGTTATGAGCAACAACGCTGACTTTTTTTTCTTGCATATTTTGTTTTTCAAATAAATGAAAATTCTTGATCTGAGAGTGAGATTAAATCATTGAAGAGAAATTGAGCGCAATGCCTGGACTCTAACAAGCTTAAAAGTTAATGCAGTGTTTGGTTGGAGATTTGAGAAGAGATTTAGAAAAAAAAGAAAAGGAAAAATATGTGTGAAACTAGGTGAAATATAAGTATATTTTATTCATATTTTATCTACCTTTTCCATTTCCCTTTTCAAATCTTTCCTCAAATCTCCCAACCAAATGCAGCATAAGAGTTGATTGATTTAATTCAATATACATATACATAAGAGTTGATTGTTTAGGTGTAGAGGAGGGACTTCACAAATGTGCGCTGCGCCCACATGATGATGCATCAACGACTGACTTGAAGATTTTGAGCAACACGCAATTGACTAGCTAGTTTGGGAGAGGGTTGGAGAATAATTAAAATTGAATTGAATTATTAGGAGCTTCCCATTCTTCATATTATTCTTCACTGTTTCGGCACATCCCATGCCATGTCATGGGCCTATCACCTATCTCCCTCATCTTTCCTAGGTTTGGTGTTCTTACATTCACTCTTTTGTAACTACATCGCTTTCATCAATGCCTTCTAGTTACATAGTAATTTCTATTCACAATATAGATCAGTTCAATACATGGAATTGCATTGCATTGCTATATTATTCCAAGTACACGAGTTTTGTTTTGTTAATGAATGTTGTGTAAAGGTTGCTGCTTCTCGTTAACATGCTCAAATAAGAATAATTCTATTTATAAAAAAACGTTACAATGATGTTGCGGTAATGTCAATTAAAGAATTACTTCGATCAAAAATTTTGGACCTCAATAAAAAAAAAGTCAATAAAAGTTATGGGTTCAAATCCTCTGGTGTGTGGGTATTATTTCATATATTTGCTGGATATTTCTTTTATTTATTATTTTTTTATCATTATAATTGTAATTTATTGGGTTTCATCATAATATCATATATGAACCAAATAAAAAAAAAAATTATGATAATCTCATTTTCATAAATAAAGTTATTTTCAATAATAATTTATTTTAAAATTAAAAATTCATATTAATAAATTTGGATCATTATATATATTACAATAATTTTATGAATGTGAGTAATCAATGAGGATAATGCTATGTTTAGGGATAGCAACAAGTAGGGTATGGGTCGGAGGCCTCCACACCTCCACCCCTCCCCAATTTTATTGCTTGCCCCCACCTCGACCCGATCCTCATGAAACTCTCTCCCACCCAAATCCAAACCTGCAAATATAACCCCCACCTTCAGTCCTATCTAATCCGCAACATAATAAGAAATTTAACAATAATATTAAAATTTAATAATTAAAATGTTATTTATAATTAAAAAATATATTATATATTGTACATATATTAAAATTATATTACATTTATAACATAATAAAACTCATTAGATATTTTATAAAAATTCAACAATATATTATGCATATATTACATATACATGTAATATTGTTATTTATTTATTACTATATTCATGGGTTTGGTGGGTTTCGGTAAAAAAATATTATCCTCCACCCCCAACTATAACTCAATCGGGTTTTTCAAAAACTTTCTCAAATCCGACCCTACTCTATTCAATCCCTTCAAATCCATCCAATTAGGGTCGAAGGGAGTCGGAAACCTAGCAGATCGAGGCATTTTTTCATCCGTAGCTGTGGTATACATGTTTGTGCCATATGTAAGTTATGATATTTGTGAGGCTCATTACCAGAAATGTCATAACTCAATCTTATGAGATTCTCAACTAAAAAAAAAAGAGTTATAACCAAATACCACATAAAATTAACGAAAGAGTTCTTTGATCATAACTAAAATCACAATGAGCTCATTTGGGAAGTTGACTATTTTAGTTGCATTTTTGACTATTTTAATGTGGTTAAAAAAAATTATGTTTGGAAAGATAGTTAGCTGTTTTATTTTTTATTTTTTATAGTTGATTTGATGGTTGTGAGAGAAAAAACAAAATAATTATCTTTTGGATGTGACATTTTGTCTTATTAACTATTTTAACATATTTTGTCTTTATTGACTATTTTAATCCAAAAGCTTCATTCTAAACCGGGCCAATATATATGACCAAGTTATAATCAGGTTCAAATTAAAATCTCAATAATTTATAACCAAATATTATAAAGATCATAATTAGGGTGCATATGTTATATACTGCAATAAATTTTCCCAACCAATGAATGTACAAGTAATTGAAGTTTGTTCATCAATATATTGGGGGAAGATAGTTAATTTTTTTGACTATTGTAATCAAGTAATTGGCTTTTTGACTATTTTAACTTGACTAAAAAAGTTATGTTTTGGAAGATAGTTGGCTTTTTTTTTAGTTTTTTTATAATTTTTTTCCCCCTAGTTGGTTTGATGGTTGTAAGAGAAAAAGTAAAATACTTATATTTTAAATGTGATATTTTGTCTTATTGACTATTTTAGTCTATTTTGTCTTTATTTACTATGTTAACCCAAAACCTTCCTCCCAAGCAGGACCAATGTGTATAACCAAATCATAATCAAGTCAAAATAATCTAAAACCAAATATCATAAAAATCGTAATTAGAGTGCATATTTTACCAGCCCTAATAAAATTTCCTGATTAATGAATGTACAAGTGATTGATGTTTGTTCACTACAACATATAAGAGTTTTGAACCAAACCAATTTGTTCTCTTCGCTTTGAACCGATCAGAAGTTGATTTCGACGCTTCTTTCGTCATTTCCACCATTCAAGGTCGATTCCCCTCGAGTTTCTCCCAAGGTTAGTTCACTTTTCCCTGGGTTTCAACTTTCTTTGACTTTTTCTCTCTCCTAAGGTTTAATTTGTTCAAAGTTTCACTATTTTCCGCATTTTCCCACATTTTTTATTCTTTTGCATCTATTTCAGATGGTAGACGATGTCCCACATGACGGGGGCTTTCCCACGTTCCTTCTGGTAGAGTTTTCAGCAGACTTTAAGGCCGAGCCTGAGGTTGAGCCTGAGCCACTACCGCCGAGCATTCGCCCATTCGATCCGACGAGGTATCACCCCAAGGCACACATAGTACCAGTTGCGGGAGGCATCAAGGTCTTCACTGATTTCGCCAAGGACGCGCCAAACGACCTCCTACTGAGAGAGCCCATGTCCCATTTGTCGGCCATAGCCGTAGAGGTACAAACTTCGCTTTTCTGCATTACCACCTTTAACTGTTGCATTTCTTGCACTGTTTTGATCTGATTGCATCGCATGCCTTGATCTGACTGTATTCCATACACTGCTGCTTCACATTCAACTGTACTTCATACCTCATTGCTTTGTATTCAACTGTACTTCATACATCACTGCTCTGAATTTGACTATACTTTCAATTGTACTTTACACCTCACTTGATCTAATTGCATCACATGCATTAACACAGGATGGAACCTGCTCCTTCCGAGGTTACGGTACCACGATAGCTCGAGATTGGTACGACGAGCTTCCAACCGGGGTCTGTGACATCATCGACGGGACCGGCTTCGGTCTATTTTGCTCCAGTTTAACATGGGTCACAGTGAACCGTCCTCTCTTAAGGGGTCTTGTGGAGAGGTGGTGGGATACCATCAGCTCCTTCCACTTCTCCTCCACGAGGGAGATGACGATGACTTCCTACGACTTTGCCATGATCACCGGCTTAGGTGTAGAAGGTGATCTGATCCTTCTCGATCGTGACATGGGAGAGTGGGAGGCTGCATGGGCCACACTACTCGGGGCACAGCCACCGACACTTCAGGCAGGCATGGTCAGAAACAGCTAGTTTGAGCAGCAGTTTAGAGGAGTTGAGCCCAAGACTGTTGAGTAGTTTGAGCAGTACGCCAGGGGCTTTCTCATGTTCCTTTTCGGTACCACCTTGTTCTCGAACAGGTGGAATACCGTAGGTTTGTATCTGCTGAGTGCATTGGTGGTGCTGCAGCGAGTCCCGTTCTACGACTGGGCAGAGCCGGTCTTACCACTCTATATGGATACATGAGTTTGACCTCTCGGATGTGCGGGACCTTGATCGGCGGCTACTGGCGAGCCTAGGAGGCACGCAGCTTAGTTCTCCTTTTTCAGTTTACAGTTTTTGCTCAGCATTTCCTGCTTTACATTTGTGTAACATATGTACTTTTTGCATCCTCTGTACTCTGCTCATACACTATATGCTTTCGCCATTTTTGAATCACACGCATCAGTGCACACTACACACTGCACACACAAAGTCTAATCTTTGCTCTAGACATGCATGTTTCGTGCATTGTATTGCGCTCTGCTTTCTGCATTTTCTGTACTTTGTTCATACATTGTATTGATCACATTTCCCTTACAGCTGAGCAAAAACTGTAAACTGAAAAGGGGGAACTAAGCTGCGTACCTCCTAGGCTCGCCAGTAGCCGCCGATCAAGGTCCCACACATCCGAGAGGTCGAACTCATGTATCCATATAGAGTGGTAAGACCAGCTCTGCCCAGTCGTAGAACGGGACTCCCTGCAGCACCACCAATGCACTCAGCAGATACAAACCTACGGTATTCCACCTGTTCGAGAACAAGGTGGTACCGAAGAGGAACATGAGAAAGCCCTTGGCGTACTACTCAGTCTGCTCAACAGTCTCGAGCTCAACTCTTCTAAACTGCTCATCAAACCAGTTGTTTCTGACCATGCCTACCCGAAGTGTCGGTGGCTGTGCCCCGAGTAGTGCGGCCCACGTAGCCTCCCACTCTCCCATGTCACGATCGAAAAGGATCAGATCACCTCCTACACCTAAGCCGGTGATCATGGTGAAGTCGTAGGAAGTCATCGTCATCTCCTTCATGGAGGAGAAGTGGAAGGAGCTGATGGTATCCCACCACCTCTCCACAAGACCCCCTAAGAGAGGGTGGCTCACTGTGACCCGTGTTAAACTGGAGCAAAATAGACCGAAGCCGGTCCCGTCGATGATGTCACAGACCCTGGATGGAAGCTCGTCGTACCAATCTCGAGCTGTCGTGGTACCGTAACCTCGGAAGGAGCAGGTTCCATCCTGTGTTAATGCATGTGATGCAATTAGATCAAGTGAGGTGTAAAGTACAATTGAAAGTATAGTCAAATTCAGAGCAGTGATGTATGAAGTACAGTTGAATGCAAAGCGATGAGGTATGAAGTACAGTTGAATGTGAAGCAGCAGTGTATGGAATACAGTTAGATCAAGGCATGCGATGCAATCAGATCAAAATAGTGCAAGAAATGCAACAGTTAAAGGTGGTAATGCAGAAAAGCGAAGTTTGTACCTCTACGGCTATGGCCAACAAATGGGACATGGGCTCTCTCAGTAGGAGGTCGTTTGGCGCGTCCTTGGCGAAATCAGTGAAGGCCTTGATCCTGCAACTGGTACTATGTGTGTCTCGGGGTGATACCTCGTCGGATCGAATGGGCAGATGCTCGGCGGTAGTGGCTCAGGCTCAACCTCAGGCTCGGCCTCGAAGTCTGCTGGAAACTCTACTGGAAGGAACGTGGGGAAGCCCCCGTCATGTGGGACATCGTCTACCATCTGAAATAGATGCAAAAGAATAAAAAGTGTGAGAAAATGCGAAAAATAGTGAAACTTTGAACAAGTTAAACCCTAGGAGAGAGAAAAAGTCAAAGAGAGTTGAAACCCAGGGAAAAGTGAACTAACCTTGGGAGAAACTCGAGGGGAATCGACCTTGAATGGTGGAAATGACGAAAGAAGCGTCGAAATCAACTTCTGATCGGTTCAAAGCGAAGAGAACAAATTTTTTGGTCTGTGAAAGTGAAAATTTTGTTGCAAAATGTATTTATACATCAATTTCTATTGTCATGAAGATAGTCGCTAAAAAGTCGTCTCGAAAAGTAAAAAACAAGGCTTTTAGTGACAAAATTTTAAAAATATATAAATAGACTTTTAGAAATAAAATAATTTGGTTTCAAAATGGTTTATTTTTTTAGACAAAAAATTTGGTCCTAAAAGGATAATAATTCATCACTAATGTTCAATTTTCATTACTAAAAATATAATAACGATATTTTTTGTAACAAAAATATTTGGTCCCTAAAAAATAATTCCCTAAATTCTGGTATCTAAAGCCTTAATTTTTTTTTTTTTTTTGGTAGTGGTTAATCAATATATTGGGAGACTTACATGTAGGTCCTAATAGGTGGACTTATTGTCGAATAGGTCCTATGATAATTAAAGACTTTTTCCACCAAACTCTATTAAAAAACGTTACTAATTAATAATTTTCAGCAACAGTTTAAAAATTGTTACAAAAAATATCAGTAATTATAAGTTTTAGCAACAGTTTAAAAAAACCATCACAAAAAAAAAAAATCACTAATTTTTAACTTTCAGCGATAATTTAAAAAATTCGTCACAAAAAACATCGCTAATTGTAAGATTTAGAGACACTTTATAAAATTCGTGGCAAAAAAAGTTACTAATTATCAATTTTTAACGATGATTTTATTAGAAATTATTTTCAACAGAATTTGATAGAAATTAAATCCAATTATTATAACTTATTGGTAGTTTACTCCAATATATTTAGAAGACTTGTGAACAAAATTGGTAGAAAATTCCAATCAGTGAATAGTGCGTAGAATAAGTACCACGGCGCGTACATGTCATGTGATAATAAAGATTGGCATGTATTGAACAAGAACAAGTAGGGATGGAATAATTACCAAGCAAACATGTATTATATTGGAATAGTTGGTCTTCGGATCACTACAAAAAAAATTGTTTTTTGCGACGGCAAAACGCCGTTGCAAATACCCCAAATACCGTCTCAAAAGGTTTTTGTGATGGTAAAATGATTTTTTGCGACGGCAAGTAGGGGTCGCAACAAAAGGGGTTGCAAAAGGGTTTTAGCGACGGCACGTGCCGTCGTCTTTGCTTTTGCGACGGGAAAGTTCCTTTTTTGCGACGGCAAATTTTTGTCGCCAATAATGGATGAAAATCTGAGTTTTTATGACGCACAAGATTAAGTTGCTATAAAGGTTTTTATGACGCCAAAAATACCGTCGCTAAAAGTCTATTTGAGACAGCAACCTGAGCCATCGCTAATGACTATTGTCGACGGCTATGATACCGTCGCTAAAGACCTTATTTTCAATTATATTCCCTACCTTTTGCGACAGTATAAGTGCCGTCGCAAAAAGTCCAATATATAAAATTAAAAAACAAATTAAAAAATTAAAAAAAAAATTAAAACAGAAAAAAAAAACCTGTAATAAAATTATTAAAAATATGAAAATGACCTGTAGTAAATGAAAAATAACTATAAAAAAAAACCAATAATTATATAATAATATAAAAAGTCCAATATATAAATAAAAATTCATCCATAATTAAAAAGCAAGTTATATTCTAACATTAACAATTCCATCTTCTAGTCAAATGTAAAGTACCACTGAAACACTACAACATAAAAACAAAGCCAAGGGCCAAAAAAAAAAAAAAAAAAAAAAAAAAAAGGGTAGAAAAAAAGATGTACATAAGATGGTCACTAGCTACATTAATACTAGAATTGCTTTAATTACATATCATATAAGATTAACCCAATGCATGCCATGATTGTAATTGTTTTCTGGCACATAAAAAATATTTCCAAACCCTTCCATCCCAAACTTTCCTAGAAAAGGAGGTGGATCCATGGCTTCCATGGAGAACAATGAAGCCGGACTGTTGCTTGAAACACCATCACTTCTCTCCAGTAGCCTCTGTATCTCCTTCTCTGCCTCGAAAAGCTATTCCTTGAGCTTTATTACCTGTAAATTAACCAATAATTTGTTATAAGATTGTGATGGTTACTTGATTTGGTTTCCAAACCTCAGGAGTGGGGAATTATAATAAAAAACCATAAAGTGGTTGGTGGGTGTTAAAATATAGAGTAATGCTAGACATTTTTTTAATTGTAGAAAATAAAATATGTAGACCAACGATTCATTGATCTACATCTTACATTTTATTTTTGTGGACACTTTTTCTAGGTTTGTGGTTTATCCGGAAAGAGTTTTACTACGAATCTAGAAACCAAATACATGAATGAACACAAAAATATACAGGAATTGACTAGATTTTACAAAATTTATTGGTGCGCCCACTTCTAAAAAATTTGTCTCTCATATAAACCCATCATTCCTGAAGTGGCAAATTGAGTTGATGAAGAGTTCATACCTTAATTCACTGATAAAAAGGCAAACATAATAATTCAGCTGAAGCATCATACAAATGATGTAATAGAAATTATGCAAAATTGTATCAACCCACAAAGAAAGAAGATGTCTCAAAGAAATGAACTTGACAAAATAATGTAACTCTAGGCAAAGCCCACCAATCACAGCCTTCTAATTACATCTCTTACTATTGTCATTTGATATATAGTATTAGGCAGTCTATTTGTCAAAATTTTAAAATTTTAAAATGAAAAAAGAAGAGAAGAAAAAAAGTTATTCTGACAAGAATGTGAGGGAGAATGCTTATTCGCTGATATATGATTACATGACATACATATGCACGATGAGGCCTCCACTGTGGGACAGTATATGAATTATTTTGGGTTCTCGAAAACAATTATGGTTCTAAATACTTTTTCTGCAATAGATAAGTGATGCATCCATCCCTAATGACGTCAAGAAGTATTGTATTTATCTAACAACTAGATCTTATTTAACTAAACAAGGAATTCAACTGGTCTTGCTTGAGCCTTAATTATTTTATTTATTTTTCTTTAGTGCCAAGATATTGAAATACTGGGTCTCTAATTATGGTAGACCAACCAAACAGAGAGCAATTAAAGAACAAGTTTCAGTCAAAAAACTTCATTACATAATTCTTAGTTCCAACCACTTATAATTGGTAGTGAAGTGGGCACAAACAATAAGCAATAAACCACCACCATTCAGATATTAAACACTCCAACTAATTGCAAAATCATATGATAGGATTTAATTTGAATACATAAAAATCTCAAACCTGATAGAGACCCTCCAGAGAAATGATGCCCACCAATATGTGCCATGAGAAGACCAACCCAAGTTCTTCAAAGCTCCCAATTTAGAAAGAAAGCAAGCAAGTTTAATAAACCCAAAACCAACAGCAAGCAAGTTTAATTTCAATGATGAAATAGAAATAGCAAGGTCACATTTCCACCAAAAGCAAAGAAAATAACTGTTTTTATCCTTTTTACCCATTTATGTTCTGGTAGGCAATCACAAAGTTATAAGAAACATTACCTGGCAAGCCCTGCTGAAGATACTCCAACTGAGACTTCACACCTAAAACCCAAAATCATCATTGAACAAAATGATATGAAAAACAAATCAAACATCAAATATAGATAGAAAAAATTGATCAACCATCCATCTAAAGCAATAACAACAACATAATCATCCAACCCAGATTCACTATTTGAAATAGGAGAGAGAGTGGTTACAAATTTCAATTTCTATTTTAAAAATAAAATAATCTTCAAATAAAGACATCAACCATTCTACCATCCTCTCTACCCTTGTTTAGACATTTCATCAGTAACCATCAAGATCAAAAAAATAAACAAAAAAATCCCCACACATAAATTTTAAAAAATTAAATTAAATTAAATTTCAAATAGAGACATCAATTGTCCTATCAAATCCCTCTCTACCATTGTTTATGCATATATAAAAAAGCAAACCCAGATCAGGAATTGCAAAAAAAAAAGCACAAGCGCACAAGCAAGGTCCATAAACAGATAGATATACCTTGTTGGGTACAAAGAATCATTGGGGAATAACTGGTTATAACGCTTATACACAAATCCCTCATTTTTTCCCATGAATTTGGACTGTCCTCTTCCTGATAAAAAACAATCAAAAACAAAAACAACTACGGATATATGTATGTGTGTAACCAAGATAAGAACAACCCACAATCAAACAAAAATCTTACAAACCCAAAACCAATAGCAAACAAATACAGAGTTACATAACATAAACAAAGAAAAAGATGAAACTTTTACCGCAGATCTTGATGGGGGGCTTCGAGCTCTAAGAGATTGGGTTGTTGGAGGAAGATTTCTCTCGAAATGGTGCAAAACTGACGGATCTCAGCCTCGGAGAGCTGGACCTGGACCTGGCGAACACTCCTTACCTGCCGAAACTCCAAAAGCCGATTAATGATGTCATCAAGAATGGCAGCGTCCATCCCCTGCCCATTTTGCGCCATCAAACCTCTCTCTCTCCCTCCCTCCCTCACTCTTTAATTATTTCTTAGGGTTTCACAGAAAAAAAAACCCTAGATTCCCAAACACAACGAGAAACAAAGGGTGAAAGATTGAGCGACGAGAGATGGATCGGAGGCAGAAATTAGGGTTTGAAGAGGGTGAATATGAGAGAGAGAGAGAGAGAGAGAGAGAGAGAGGGTGGGGAGGAGACGAGATCGATGATCCACGAGATCGATGATCTTTTCTCTCTCTCTCTCTCTCTCTCTCTTTTGCCTGGTTGCCCCATCAAAGACTGAACAGATTGGGGATTTTGGGTTTTTGGGGGGAAGGGGATGGGGGAGCGGGAATGGAAAACAAGAAACAGATTGGGGATTTTGGGTTTTTGGAGAGGGGGGGAGCGGGAATGGAAAGAGGGAGGGGGGAACCGGGCGAGAAAGGAAAGAAGAGGGGGGGATGGAATTTTTTTTGGATTTTTTTTTTATTTTTATTTTCATTACAAATAAATATTTAAATAATAAAATGACTTTTTTTTTTTTTTTTTTTTTTTTTTTTTTTTTTTGCAACAGAGGATGTCATTGCTAAAAAAAATTATTTTTTATTAAAATAATTTTTTTATAGTTAATGAATTTTTATTTTTATTTTTTCATTTAGTCAGGTTGAAAATTTATTTGTTTCATATTTATTTTAATGAATAAAAAATTATTATTATCTTTTTTTATTTGGTAGAAGTAGGGATAATATTTTTCATTAAAATAAAGTTAATTTTTTGTGGTCAATGTAGCATTTGCAGTGGTAGTAGTGGTAATAATGGAATGGTATTTGCAGTAGTGGTGAATGTGGTAGAGAAGATGGGTGGTGAGAGAGAGATGAGTGAGAGACAGATAGAGAAGAGAGATAGAGAGAGAGAAAGAGAGAGAGATAGACAGACAGACAGACAGATAGAGACAAAATGATGAGCGAGAGAGAGAGACAAAGTGGTCGCTAAAAGTGCATTTTCTTGTAGTGGAGAGCTCGGTAAATAGCGAAGAGATGAGGGAGAGAGTGAGCAAGGTGAACACAATAGGGGAGAGAGACAAGCAGACAGACAGACACATAGAGAGAAAGAAAGAGAGAGAGAAGAGAGAGAGACAGACAAACAGACACAGAGCGAGGAAGAGAGAGAGAAGAGTGGTGGGGGAGAGAGAGAAGAGAGATAATATTTTGTGGTAGAGAAGAGGAACCGACAGTAGTGGTGAAGGTGGTGGATAAGAGATGATCGTGGCGGTGGTAGAGGTGGTGGTGATGACGAAGGAGATTAGTGGTAAAGTTGTGGTAGTAGTAGAGTAGATGGAGTAGCAGGGGTGAAAGAGACGTAATGGTAGTAGTAGTAGTGGCAATAGTGGTAGTGGTGGTAATAGAGTGGTGGCGATGGTAGTAGTAATGGTAGTCGTAGAGGTGAAATGGCGACCGTGGTAGTAGTGGTGGTAGTGAAATGGCGTTTGCAGTAGTGGTAAAGGTAGTAGAGGAGATGAGTGGTGAGAGAGAGAGAGAGATGAGTGAGAGACACAGAGAGAGAAAGAAAGAGAGAAAAGAGATGAGAGAAGAGATAGATGAATGAGAGACACAGAGAGAGAGAGAGAGAGAGAGAGAGAGGGACAAATAGACAGATAGAGAGAGAAGAGTGATGAATGAAAGAGAGAAAGAAAATAGAGCGAAAAAGATGAAAAAATGGGTGAAAAGATATAGACAAAGAGAGAAATAGAGAGAGAAAAAAAAAAGAGCGAAAAGAGATAAACGAGAGAGAGACAGAAAGAGATGAGCGAGAAAGCGAGAGAGAAAAAAAGAAGAGAGACAAAGAGATAAAATAGATGAAAGAGATAGAGAGAAGAGAGATGGACGAGAGATACAGAGAAAAAGAGAGACAAGCAGACAGAAAAAAGTGATGAGTGAGAGAGAGAAAGAGAAGAGAGACAGAGACACAAAGAGAAAGAGAGAAACGGACAGACAGAGAAGAGTGATGAGTGAGAGAGAGACAGAGAAGATAGATAGAGACACATAAAGAAAGGGAGAGACAGACAGACATAGAAGAGTGATGAGTAAGAGAGGGAAAGAGAAGAGAGACAGAGACAGAGAGATAGGAAGATGAAAAAATTGGTGAAAAGAGAAATGTTCAAAAGAGTAAGACGACGTCGTTTATAGTGGATCGATAAATCGAGAAGGAGCTCGATAAATAGAGAAGATGGGAGTAAGAGAGTGAGCAAGGCGAACATAGTGAGGGAGAAATAGACAAATAGACAAGTAGAGAGAGAGAGAGAGAAGAGTGATGAGTGAGAGAAAGATATGGAGATAGATAGACAGAAAAAGAGATAGAGAGAGAAAGAGAAAGAGAGATAAAGAGAAAGAGAGAGATAGAGATAGAGGGAAAGATAGAAAAAGAGAGAAAAAACAAGAGATGAATGAGAGATATACAAAAAGAGAGAGAAATAAAGCGAAAAGAGATGAGCGAGAGAGAGAGACACAGAAAAGAGAGAGACAGAGAGAAAAGAGAAATGGGCGAGAGAGATAGAAAGATAAGAAAGAGAGAGAAAAGAAATGAGAGAGATAGAGAGAAGAGAAATGAACAAGAGAGACAGAAAGAGAAAACAGATGAGAGAGAGAGAGAGAAGAGAGATAGGCGCGAGACACCGAGAGAAAATGAGAGAGAGAAACAGACAGACAGAGAAAAAAGAGTGATGAGTAAAAGAGATAAAGAGAAGAGAGAGAGATAGAGACAGAGAGACATGAAGATGAAAAAATGAATGAAAAGATAAATGTTACATCAAAAGAGTAAGAAGACATTGTTTTTTAAATTTTTTTTTTTTTTGCGACAGAAAAAAGTACTAGAATTTATTCAAACCATTTTGTGACTGTATATATGTACACGTCCCCGAACGCATCCTGGGGAAAGGGAGTGCGAGTCCCCCCCGTTCTGGTTCGATATTGGGTCACTACAGTTCGAAGGACTCAAATGTCACGGTTCTCAATCTTGAACCGAAGAGTCCAAATCCGGCAAATCGTTTTGAAAATAGATTTTTTTGAAAGAAGTGCCAAACATGGACTGCTTCGCCAGATATAGAGTCGCCACCTAAATATTTTAAAATGGGAAATTTAGGAAACCCTGAATCGGTGCCAAAGGCCACGTGTCCGTCATCACCAAAATTGCCTCGGCTCGGGAACTTGGGTACGATTGGGGAAGGTCACTTCGTGAGCACCCCGCTCGCCCGGTCAAAGACCGGCCTCTACTAACCATGATATCTGTTTTTGAAAACATTGTGAGTTCTTATTCCGATTACTAGCCTAGGTTACTATGTGATGCACACAGCATATAAATATAGACTGAGTCACCTGAATTGGAACTAAACATTTCATGTTTGTTTGTTTGTTTGAAAATGGTTTGATGGTGCTACCCGCAAGTAGGCTAAGACGTGGATTTGCCACCCTCGGGTGGGCTTAGAAAACATAATTTTGCCACTATCTAGTGGGCTTAAAACAAACATTTGATGAATTCTCCCAATTCAAATAACTCAACCTCCACCCACAGGCATTCAAGGCAGTTATATTACATAAGCATTTAGCCTCATGGTAAGCATGCTATTCATGGCAGTCACTCACACGCATGCAAGGATGCTAAAGCATAAAACTCACCGAGTACTCCAAGCCAAAACAAAAGCTCGTTAGAAATCATGCATGATCCTAAATATACAGAATTGCCTAATGCAACACATGCGAAGATGCAACTATAGCAGGCTCGGCTATTCTAAACATGGCATATGGAATGCTACAGCTATCATGTATTCAATTTGGGATCGAAATACAAATGCAGTTTGTATGATGCGCCGAGCCCGGTGCGTGCAAAACAGATGAATGATGCAAACATGCTGTCATACTGTATGCCAATCGAAATATGCCCTATATCTAACCATCATAAGCTGGTAAATAAAAGGGAAGAAAGAAATGGGGGTTGGAAGACATACATCACACTCACCCACACTTATTACAATTATGCCCTCTCGCAGAAGGTCCGAATAAATAATAATACAGTCCGAAATAAAAGAATAATACAGTCCGAATAATAAATATACAAATTCCTAATTAATTATCAAATTAAATAAGAAAGCTGTAAAATTGGCGTGCAAGCCAGGGGCTGCCTTGACTCTGCTCCGGATAATGAAATGATGCATGTTGGGCTGCCTTGCGCGGAAATCCACTAGGATGCGCCAATTAGCCTCTGTTTGCGATGTTTCTCGAAATGCGTGCCAGACTCCGAAAAGTTGTTGATTTTTTATTTTGCTGCAACAGAGAGCAGGAGAGGGGCATAGCAATGTATTTCACAAATATATGCATGCCTCGATTCTCGTGCCACCAATCACGCATATCGATGTATGATAGCCGAGGAATCGGATTGCACAACTCAATATGAGATGAATGCACATGAATGCTACAACAAAACCTAACTCCATCATGGGCAATCCGGAGTCTCGGTGACTTGGGAATTGAGACCGTTCGTCACTTGAGTAATGCAACGCCTCGTTTCCCGTGCCCGGGCTAACTCTTATCCCGAACACAATGCAATATGCATGATATGCATGAAATGCAACTAAGATGCAATCCTAATATACACAATGCTATGAAAATGAGATGTCTCGGAATGCTTGCACGCGGGCACGCAAACCGAGAAAGTGATCCTAAGGCATAAAATGACATACGCAATGCAATTGGACTTACACTAACATGAGTGGACCTCGGCCACACTCACATAAGAGGCCGTCGGATAAAAAAAAGAAGTGCCTCGAAATGCGTGCGCATGGGTACGCAAACTGAGGCAATGACATAAAGGCATGAAACGACCTAAAATATGACATACAATGAGACTAAAATGAGATGTCTCGAAATGCGTGCCCACCGACACGCAAACCGAGAAAATGGCATACGGAATGCAACAGGACTAAAATGAGACGCGCGATGCAATATGGGCTTACACCAACATGAGAGAGCCTCAGCCACACTCACGCAGGAGGCCGGGAGGTGAAAATGAAGTGCCTTGAAATGCGTGCACACGGGCACGCAAACCGAGGCAATGGCGTACGGAATGCAATGGAACTAAAATGGCATACAGAATGCAAAATGGACTTACACTAACATGAGTGAGCCTCAGCCGCACTCACATAAGAGGCCGTGAGATGAAAATGAAGTGCCTCGAAATGCGTGCACACGGGCACGCAAACCGAGGCAATGACATTAAGGCATGAAATGACATAGAAAATGATATGCAAACATGCCAATGGAATTTCAGCACTGAAATATGGGGGAAAACAGTCCCGAAAGATGGCGAAATGACACCAAATGCAAGGAATGGTCCCGAAATGCGAATTTAGGCACTCGAAATGGCCTATAGCTATGCAATGCATGCACAATATGGACATGGAATGAAAATACAGTAGCAAGGCAGCCCCAAAACAAGCATTTTCTAGTCTAAAACATGGCCAAACAGCAAGCATAGATAGGGCAACAATGGCATACAAAAATGGCTCCACAAGGGAGGCTATGAAGCAAGTGATACGTGCAATGCCCAAACAGAAAAATTCCCTTCTACAACACTGAAGAGGGACTAAAAATATGCACATTTTCAGTATATGACATCCCCAAAATCAGCATGCAAACGTGCCAAAAATGCCATGCAAGAAATAGGCCACAAGAGGGTATAACATGAAGTAGGCCAAACATTCATCAAACAAGAAAATACCCTTAATTAAATATGTCAAGAAGACCAAAATATGACTCTTTCCAGCTCTGATGATGGCCAAAAACAGAAGCTAGATAAGCTTTAAAAAGCATGCAAAAATGGGGGTCAAAGAGGGGTATAATAACAAGTATAACATGGAGACCCCCAACAAGGTTGATACCTTCTAAAATGTTGTAGAGGGAAACAAGATAAGCCTACTCACAGTTAATGACATGCTCCGAAACAGATTATATGTAGGCCAAACAAATCATGCAAATTTACGGTAAATAGAAGAGATTATGAAGCAAGTGCAAGATAGGGGGCCCAAACAGGGTTGAGCCCTTCTTCAATGTTGAAGAGGGGCTCAAAATAGGCCCTCTTACAGTTTAAATTATGCTCGAAAATAGATCACACATAGGCCAAACATTCAATGCAAAATAATGGCATATAAGAGGATATTGAAACAAGTGCAAGGTGGTGATCTCAAATAGGGTTGAACCCTTCAACAAACATGTAGAATAGCTCAAAATAGACCTAATTACAGTTGGGTTCGGAGCCCAAAACAGCAAGAAAGGAGGGTAGAAAAATGATACAAAAATGGAGCTCAAAAGGGGAAATGGGTGCTTACTCTCGTAGACCAAAACCTTGGCTGCTTCTAGGACCAAATTTGCTGCCTCTTAGCTGCTGGAAAGCCTCCCAAGATGCTGGAAATGGAGTAGTGGTGGTGGTGCTTGGTGGTGATGAAGAAAATGGGTTCGAACTTGGTGTTTAGAGCTTGGAAATATAGAAAGGGAGAGAGATACAACACAAGAGTTCTCCAAGGATTTTTTCTAACCCTAAAACACAGCTGGAAGCTGCTGTTATATAAGCAAAATTGGTGGAAAAAAGGAGGGAAAAAAAGGGGGGGGGGGAAACTAGTCAAGTTTCCCCCCAAAATGGTTAGAACCCCGGACATGAGTGAAGTCCAAAACAAAATTCAGAGCTAGAACACACTTGGGGAGGGGGGCATGGCCGGCTAGCTTACAGGGGCAAAAAGGTCATTTCACAAAAAGGGTGGCCGGCCAGCTAGTTTTCAGGAACTTCCGGGAAGAAGGCTGGCCGGTGGGTGCTATGGAAGTTCAAATGTGGCCATTCAAGTGTCCAAATTGAAGCCCCGGAAGTTATCTTTCCAATGGCGCAAACCTTGCATCAAAATTCCTCCTGTGAAGAAAGTTATGCCCGTTTCCGTGAAGCCGCGCAGATTTCAGTTCAACCGGAGTGATGCCTTACTTCAATCAACCATATCTCCTCCGTCCGGAATTGAATTTAGGAGATTCTTGAGTGAAAAATGAATCCCCGGGAGTAAGCTTTCCAACGATTGTGGCCTCATACTTTAATTCCTCTTGTACAAAGAGTTACGCCCGTTTCGGTGAAGCCGCGCATACTTTTCTCCTTCCCGGATTCATGCTGAACCACTTTTGACCAAATAAAAAGTTGGTTGTCAAAACAATTGCTGGCCTCCCACCCTCCTACAAGCTTCCTAACCATGAAAATAAGGCCTCCACCAAAAATGAACCCAAACCGATGCGAAATGAAGGTTCGGGGGCAAAGGACCGATCATTGGACCATGCAGGGAGTGGTGTTCAACCATGAAGTGGGTATCTAAGACCCCAGTGTCCCTCGAAAGGGAGTAAATAAGATGCATGCCAAAAACCAGAGGAATCGGAGATGGTTAGACGGTCCCGAACCGAGGCACACGGCCTGACGGCTCCGAAACCGGGAACCGGGCTCCGAAATGGGCAAAATGGCCTATGGGCACGAAATGTAGCCCATGGCCACTGAGAGATAGTCTACAGGACCTCTCTCTCCCCTCAGGAAAGAAAACAGAGAAAACCGAGTCTGGTTCGCATACCGAGGCAAGGCACAGAAGAGGGTTCGGAAGTCCGGAGGCAGGGCGCACGGCCGCGACTCTGAGACTTCTGAACGAGCACAATATGCAACATCACCGAGCGCTCAATCGGTGACGTCTGAGTCTTAAGGTCGGTCAAAAATGGGGTGTCTACAATATATATAAAGCTGTCTCAAAACCACAATCACTATGCTAGGTTAGAGTTTCCCAAAAACTCTTTTGAGAAAATTATACTTTCTTGTTTTCCGTGTTATATTGTTTTTACTGATTTTTTTAAATATTTTAAGTATTTTTTTTTATTTTTAGACACACCTAACATAAATACACCTAAAAATTTAAAAAATTATAAAAAAAATCTTTTAAAAATTCACTAAATACCAAAAATACAATAATTCAATACATTTTTTTTTGTATTTTTATGTATTTATTAATTTTTAAAATATTTTTTCATAAATTTTTTTTTAGATACATCTAAGTAAGGTGCATCTAAAAAAAATATTTAAAATTTTAAAAATATTCACTAAAAATAAAAAAAAAAAAACACGAAAGTCACTTTTTGCGACGGCAGAAAATGCCGTCTCAAAAAAGCAGAGTATTTGCGATGGCACTATTTGCCGTCTCAAAAAAGCAGAGCATTTGCGACGGCACAATTTATTGTCTCAAAAAAACAGAGTATTTGTGCCATCAGAAAATACCGTTGCAAATGCTCTCATTTTTTGAGACGGCAAATTGTGCCGTCGCAAATGTTATGCTTTTTTGAGACGGCAAATGGTGCCGTCACAAATACTCTGTTTTTTTGAGACGGCATTTTCTGCCGTCGCAAAAAGTGACTTTTTGAGATGACAAGTGTGCCGTCGCAAATAGTTCCGTCTCATATACCCACTTTTCTTGTGGTGGATGTCATGTGCATTTACCTATATTAGGGTGTACATAGTAATGGGTAATGGAGGAGGAGGTCAAACTAAAAAATGTCCCTGAAACATGGGCAACGTGCCTTCTTGACTATGCATCTCCTCCTATACTTCACCTTAACAAAAGGAAAAACGGCTTGATTGTGTACATCAAAGACAGTGAACCAAGATACAGGCTCAGTTAGAATTTTAGGCAAGAATTTGTTGACACTTGCACATGTACCATCTTTTGTTCACATATCAGACAAACTATTAATAAAACGAATATTCACGAAATTATACTTTCACAGTTTACATAAAATTCTATTTAATTTTTCTTTTTTCAATTATAACACTTAACACCTTATATTTTAATTAAGTTAAAATATGATTATTATGTTAGTTTGATATCATATTGCCTAGCAAAAATTGTCATGCCATGCTTTCATGAGGCACTTTTTGAAATTAAATAACAATAATAATAATAAATTTTATTTCCTTTTATTTATTTATTTTCATTGTATTTTCTCTTTACTATATAAATCCGTCGCCGCTAATCACCAAAAACTTGCTATTTCCCTACCGTTTTCCTACAGCAAGCTACTCAAATTCCCTGCTACTGATGGTCGCTACTCATCACTTTCTTATCACTCCCACCCATTCTTTGCTACCAATAACCACTACTCGTCGCTTGTGCCAGAAAATGGTAACGAATAGAACGAAATGTGTGGCCAGCAATATATATAAATTAATTAGATCTTGAATAATTATTTAACCTAATGATTGTATAGTACTTTATAGTATGATGTCTCGAGTTCAACTCTATTGAAAAAGAGTTTGATATTAGTTAAATTCTAAGCCATTATGGGGGTTACATATAATTAGTAATGGTTGTTGGGTTTAGCTTAATGGGCTTGGTAGATTGGTTGTCAGACTTTGTGGATTTTCTAACTACTGTGGACTAGTGATATATGTTAAATGATATAAATAGTTTTAATATTATAATTACTCTTTTATCTATTAAAAAAAAAATAATAACAGTAATAATAAATAAAGCGAATAATCATTTTGATATGTATGGTTCACATATCGATTTTTCATATCCTTTTCATAATAGAATGTCAAGGAAAATGTTGAGATTAAAATAAATGGTAAAATTAGTTGAGAAAAATATATTAATTTTTAATTAATGGATAAAGTAATAATGGTCAATAATTAAGAAAAATAAAGTATAATTTCTCCCTTTCAATAAAATAAAACTGGACTACTAAACAAACAAATACAGTTGCCACTAACAGATCCTGAGAAATGATTATGAGCAACCAACTATCAACTACATGCTTGATAATTTTTTACTAATTTTATAATTCTCAATTAAAAAATAATATAATTAACGATTCAATTCACGGTGCATGTGAGATGCACAACAAAAGAGGAGCTGCATAATGGACTGCAAGATTTACTGCTTAATTCTGACCATTCAAGATGACAAAGCAATCATTGAAATTATATTAATTAAATTAATTATAAAATGATTAACCTAATCCAGATACCTTCTGTTACGGATACCATAACCAGTAAACCATACATTTCATTCAATATCAAACTTACCCTTTGGTTCCTCTAATTATCAATAAATATGTTCACATGGGGTTTAATTGTTTTGGCCCTAATATGATAATTGTGATGATTCAACCTCTACACAAAATTAAGATTTTAAAAATAAAAAAGAAAATAATTTTTTAGGGATAAAATATTTTAATTGTTAAAAGTGTCATTATCATATTTTTAGCTATGAAATTAGACATTTAATGATAAATTATTATCTTTTTGCTACCACAATTTTTGTCTCAATGTAAACTTTTTTGTCACCTAATTGTTTTGTTCTAAAAGTGCATTTATTAGCAATATCTTTAAAATTTCGTTGCTAAAGTCCCTTTTTCGACTTTTTGGAATAACATTTTAGCAACAACTCTCGCAATAACATGAATCAGCTCTTAAACTTTTTTGTAACAAAATTTTTAGCTTTTAAGACAAAGTAGGTTGATCCCTGAAACTCTATATGTTGTAGTGAATTGTTCTTATATTGATATAATTTGAGGCAAAATAATCCACAAATTTTTTTGTTAAAAATAATATTTTGATTGACATATATATGTATATATATGTATTGTTGAGAGGAGAATTTGCACCGAACCAATGGGCCGAACTAAGTCAAGACTTGGGTCGTTGTCTTGGGCTTCATGGCAGGTCTGGAGAGACGCCCAGCGTTGGGCTAAGGTAATCAATCAGCACTGTCCAAGGTTGAGATTGATGGAACAAAGTGTTTCTCTCGACCGGATTCAGGGCAACTTTCGATCCCAGTCGGACTAAGGAATGACCAGGGTCGTCGATTCGGTTGCAGTCAAACTAACCATGTCAGCCCTGTCTCAATGCCTGGCAAGGATGGTTCAGGCGAGTTTGATCGTCTCGATCGAGTTGTAGATGACTGGCTGGGTACCTCGGGGTTGACCAATCAGTAGTTATTTGTAAAGTGAGCCGCCAAGCACCGGGTTATGGATAGCTTGGCAAGAATTGCCATTTGGCCTAATTGAAGAGTAGAGGGGGGAATCCACTGTTTGTGCGCGTCAATACCATTTGGTTGTTTTGTCAATGCTGTTTGGCATTATTATCGCACAACACACATGTAAGACAAAGAGACCTTATTGCGTTATTTCACAAGGGTATTGGTGGCTATGCATGCAATAGCTGACAAGCAAATTACGTGAGAAAATGTGAAAAATGTCAGAAATTTGCACACCAGATTCATTAGCTGGCCAGAGAACTCCTCCTTCTTACAAGTCCTTGGCTATTCGCAATGTGGGAGCTAGATATAGTGGGACCACTCCCAACTGCACCTGGAAACTGAAAGTTCTACATCGCAGCAACCGATTACTTCTCCAAATGGGAGGAAGCTGAGCCTCGTGTGACCATTAAGGAGAAAGATGTAAAGAAATTTGTCTAGCAAAATGTGGTAACGCGGTTTGCAGTCCCTAATGCTCTAATCTCCGACAGAGACACCCAATTTGCTGGAAAATTGTTCAGAGGATTCTGCGAGGAGCTGAAGATAGAATTTTACAATTCAACATCAGCTTACCCTCAATCAAACGGTCGAATAAGACCATTCTAGATGGGTTAAAGAAAAAGTTGGAGAAGGTAGGAAAATAGATCGAGAAACTTCCTAATGTCCTGTGGACATACCAAACAACTCCAAGACAGTCAACGGGGGACACTCCCTTCACCTTGGCATATGGCATGGAGGCCGTCATCCCATTGGAAGTCGGCATGCCTACCATCCAGAGTGAGAACTTTGAGTTAGACTTGAATGCGGAAGCCATCGCCCTAGAATTGGACCTCACAGAAGAGCAAAGAGAAAAGGCACTAATCCACATCACAACATATCAGCAGAAACTATCCAGGATGTACAACAAAATAGTCCATCACTAGCAGTTCAAAATTGGGGATTGGGTCCTACACAAAGTGATGGGCAACACCTTGATACCAGGAGAAGGAAAATTGGGAGCAAACTAGGAAGGACCTTACAAGATAATCAGTTTGGCAGGAAAATGGATATATTACCTGAAGGGTCTAGATGACCAAGTTATATCCAGGCCATGGAACACCATGAATCTGAAGCTATTCTACTTCTAATTCTTCTTTCAATGTAACCTCTTATTTCATGATGTAATTTTTTAACCTTTGTTTTAAATTTGTTTATGTAATAGGAACAATGGTTCATTTCACTTGAGATTGTAACTTTATTTTCATTCTCTTCGCGGACAAGGGGCAATAGGCCGCCGAGTTGGTTTCGCTTGGCAATATGAGTTGATGATTTGTTCAACTCAAGGTTCCCCACGTGAGCTGATTTAACTCGGCAAAATGAGTTGATGGTTTGTTCAACTCAACATTTTTTGCCAAACTAGTTTAGCTCGACAAAACGGGTTGATGACTTGTTCAACTTAATGTTTCTTACCGATCTAATTTTGCTAGGCAAGACAAGTTGATGGTTTGTTTGACTCAAGGCTTCTTGCCGAGCTGGTTTAGCTCAACAAGACAGGTTGATGACTTGTTCAACTCGGGGTTCTTTACCGAGTTGGTATTTTCTTGGCAAAATGAGTTGATGTTTTGTTCAACTCATAGCTCCTTGCCGAGCTGGTTTTGCTTGGCAAAGTGAGTTGATGTTGTGTTCAACTCATAGCTTCTTGCCGAGTTGGTTTTGCTCAGCAAAATGAGTTGATGTTTTGTTCAACTTATGGCTCGCTTGCCGAGCTAGTTTTGCTTGGCAAAATGAGTTGATGTTTTGTTCAACTCATGGCTCCTTGCTGAGTTGGTTTTGCTCAGCAAAATGAGTTGATACTTTGTTCAATTCATAGCTCGTTGTTGAGTTGGTTTTTCTCAGCAAAATGAGTTGATGTTTTGTTTAACTCATAGCTCATTGCCTAATGGATTTTGCTCAGCTAATGAAATTGAGGTTTCGTTCAACTCAGAACTTCATACCGAGCTAATTTTCCTTGCAGGACCATTCAAGTTGTGTTCAATCCAGAATCTGTTGCCTGGCAAATTAAGTTTGGCTCATAGTTCCTTATTGAGGTGTCGTTGCATGGCTCAAAGTAAACAGACATCAATCCAAAATCATAGACAAAAGTTATGCAAGTTTCATTGATGCAATGTATCAAATACATAGTAGGGACAGATAGCCTGGTTACAATATTCAGAAAGAAAAGAAAAGCAAAAAAAGAGGAAAAATTAAAAAGTCAAACAAGGGGAAGGAGGGGGACAAATCATCAGCAAAATCATCACTAAGAGCAACTCTCTCCTGTTCGGTTGCAGTAGCTCTCTTTTGCTCGGTTGTGGCAGTGTTTTTGTTCTCGTCAAGATCAGCTGGTGGAGCCTTTACCCCTTCCTCGGCCTCCTCTTCTTGCTAGTCATTGAAGATGTTCTCGGTGTATGAAACCATATAGCCTGGCAGGAAGTAGGGAGGAAAAGTGGCAAACACCTTGGTTGAAAGACTATGACCAAGCTTTTCGCAAAGCCATCTCCCAGGCTATTCCATGAAGCCTTGATCTTCGGCTACTTTCACGGTTGCAGACTGTTCCTTCTTCAGTGCCTCGAGCTCAGCACGCACTGCATCCCTCCCCTACTCGGCGTAAGAAAGTTGGCCGAGGAGTTGGGCGCTGTCTGCATTGGCCAACTCAAGAGAAGCTTTGGCCCGACCAAGCTCGGCTTCGAAGTACTTTTCTTGCATGGTGACATCGACCACTTTTTGGCACAAATTCACAACCTGGTCCATGACAAGATGGGTCTTCTAAATTGCTTGCAAAAAGAAGAGGTTAGCAAGCAAAATCGAGCAAACAGTTAAAAATTTTTTGATTGAAAAGCTTACCCTGGTTGTGGATTTCACCACAGACTCGATCATCTGGATGTTTGGTACGTGCTTCATCCTGGTCATATCTTCTAGCAGAAACATAGACTTGGAAAGGTTAAAGGCAAGGAAATTCTCCTTGTCCCCCTTGATAAAAGCATCGGTCGAGATGATCTTTCCTCGGGACTTCAACTTCGACTGCTAGGAAGGAGCTGGCTTAACCTCGGTAGTAACATGTTCAGTGCTATGCTTGGTCTCCAACTCGACCAAAGGATCCGCCGAGTGAGCCCTTTTGCCAGCCTGATGAGATTGTGTGTCAAAGGATTGGACGGTGGGGGAGGCCAAGGCCAACATGGTTACTGAACCTTGACCAGTTGTTAGAGCAGACGAAAGTATGTTACTCGGTATTTCTCGGGAGGTGGCTGTGATGAGGTTCTTGATTCTGTTCCTCATGGAAATTTCCTCTTTTTTCGATCAGTCGAATTAGTGGGACGTCTGCAAGACTTAGATTTGGAGCGAGAGAAGGGTCAAACAAGAAGTTTGTGACTTTGCTCTTTCTTTTAACCGAATGACGATAGCTCAACACGTGACCGAGCAAATCTTGGCAGTTACGTTTCTTATATCGTAACACGGTTCTTACTATCGCTTCGTCAGGACGTGAGTATAGCGCTCGTAGCTCAGCGATACCTGTAGAAGAAATCTGTTAGCTTGGCAAAACAAGACCAATATAAAATTGATTGGTTTTGAAATTTGACTTACTTGCTGAACCCTTATCTTTACTAATGTACCAACTGGGCACATCGGTAGTTTCGTAGTTGCTGATTACCTAGAAGAAGTCATCATGAAGGTCCTTATCTGACGTGTCGGTCACTAGACGCTCTCTGTTCGATCTTACTTTTAAGTACTAGTTAAAGTTGCCACTTGTGTGGTCGAGCATATATTGATGCAGTATCTCGGCCAGGCCTAAGTTTAAGCCGAATCAGTGATTTAGTTTGGCTACTCTGTTTATTATGTAGAATGTGTTGGTGGAGACTTGTGTAGGGCATAACTCGGTGCATCTTAAGAATTTGCACATCAGTGGCTGCACCAGGAAGCGAAGATCCCCTTCTATAATTGATAGCACTATGAAGGGGTAGGCGTTCTGTTTGCCCCAGCGAACTATCTCCTCCTTGCCAAGCTCAAAGTGTACATTGGTAGGAATGCTATATTCCTCACTGAACTCGGCTAGGGCGCTCGGTGTATTCACCAAGTAACGGTATCGCCCCATGTAGCCCAGTGTGGTTTGCCCAATAGAGGGTGTTAGTCAAATTATGCAGCGGATGCTCGGTCTTTGAGAGTGCTTGTGTTGGTGTGCTTGGTCACCTAGGATTTTACATAGTGAAAAATCAAATTTAAGTGCAAGTGGCAGCTCGATTTTGTGTAATGAGTAGGGTGTTAGCTCGGCCACGTGAATAAGACATGTTCTATCTTGGCCGAGCAAAAGAGCTAGGTTTTTAGCTCGGTTGCGTTGTTGAGTCAAGCTCTATCTCGGTTCCATAAATGTATCTAGTCCTATCTTGGCCGCACGAGCGAAGCGGATTCTAGCGCGGTCTCGCGGCCTTTTAAGTTGCTTTGATTCCTATCTCTATTTCTTCTTCAAATGCGACAAACATAAAGTTTGCCGGCCAGATTGGGATTTGCATTAAAAAGTTAGTTTTTTTCCCGGTCTGGCCCAGATCCATCCACGTTCATCTTAGGGTATGAACAAGATAATGAATAGCCAAGGCTTAAGGGTCATTTAAACACTATGAGTGGTTTGAAACCCCTGTAAAAACATGTTTCCCGTGGGATTTGGTGCTATTATCATGTTTTGAATATAGATTTGACATTATAAACTCAAGAATATTCAAAACCCATAAAGAACGGGAATGAATATAAGTAGGCATGGAAAGACTTATGGGTTGAAGCTTTAAGCAGTGTCCCACTCAATGAAGGATGCTCCGACGACAAATGTGATAAAGAACCATCGCTCAAAATGCTCTGAGTGGGGCACTGGATGCAAGACGCCAAGGAGGTTTTCTCTGGGTCGTAGGGATTTTCTCTAAAATGGCAATGAACATTGGTGAGAATTGGAGGAGACGACAACGATATACGTATTTTACCTGAGGTGCCAAAATTTGAAAGGTTTCTTAGGAAATCGTACCCATCATCATTACATGATGACGCGTGTCCCCTTGAGAAGACGTTGCGTCAGAGTAGTGGGGTGAATCGTGCTACTAGAAGTGTCAGATTAGCATCGTGCAGTTCATTTAGTCGGGTAGGGTATCTAGTTTGCCTAGTTGTGGTAATCTTGGTCATGCAAAAGCAGATGAGATTAAGGGGCAATTGAGAGGGGGATTTGCAGCAAACTAATGGGCCGAGCTAGGTCAAGACTTGGGCTGTTGTCCTAGGCTTCACGGTAGGTCTGGAGAGATGCCCATTAAGGCTGAGATTGATGGAACAAAGTGTTGCTCTCGACCGGATTGAAGGGCAACTTTCGATCTCAGCCGGACTGAGGAATGACCGGGGTTGTCGACTTGATTGCAGGCGGACTAACCATGTCAACCCTGTCTCAATGACGGGCAAGGTTGGTTTGGGTAAGTTGACCATCCTGACCGAGTTGTAGATGACCGATTGGGTACCTCGGGGTTGGCCAGTCGGTAGTTATTTGTAAAGTTAGCCGTTGAGCACCAGGTTGTGGATAGCTCGGCAGGAACTGCCACTTGGCCCAATTGAAGAGCAGATGAGGGAATACATTGTTCGTGCGCGTCACTATCTGGCAGTATTGTCACACAATACATGTGTAAGACGAAGAGAGGATAGTACATCCACATGTGCAAAAGGACAAGCAGAGTAGTGCGCACGTATACTATATAAACCCTACAACGCCTCCATGCAAGAGGTCCGCAATCTTTTTACACAGAGCTATCTTCTCTTTTGTCCCCTTCTCTCTTTTTGTGAGTACTAACTTAATTGTCAGATGGATTTTTTGGCAACACACCCACTGGATAGCTCGCTGTCGTTGTGTTTTTAGGTTTGACGACGTTGTTCGGGGAAACACGAAGCTTGAATGTAAAGAGTATGGAAGTGCAAAATATTTGCTCCTCGTACAATTGCCATAATATTTGGTAGGAAAATGCTAATTACCACTGTTGGGCTGTAGTTAGTGAAGATATATATGAAAAAGAAAAAGAAAATTTAAATATATGAAATATATATTATAAAAAATACGTTGAAATTCTTATGTTTTTGACATATTTTGTCCTTAAGAATTGTTGAGTGGGCACTCATTAAGAGAACTCTATTGAATACCAAAAGGTTATGTTTTTATCCGTTTAAGAATTAGGCATTTAACTCCCTAAACACATATCTCAAACCTCAAACCTCAAACCTCAAACCTTCCTACTCACGTAAAAGTACAATCACTGAAGGTATGCTGAAATTATAACCACCGCCACCACCTAAGATAAGGTTGAATGGGGAAATAAGCATTGGCAGTGCTACAAAAGTAAAGAATTATTTTTTAAAGTTGTGTTTAATTAGAGAATTTAATAAGAGAAATAGAAATAAGAAAAAGAAAAAAGAAAAAGAAATGATAGGATTCAAATTCCAATTTATGTTTGATTGAGTTAAGAAATATAGAAAGAAAAAAGTTTAAAAGTGAATCTAAAAAATAAAAACTGAAATTGTATTTCTTTCTCATTTTTTTTTATCTTTTGTTTTTTATTATAACCAAACAAAAAATAAAATTGTACTTCCTTTTTCCTTTTCATTTCTCTCATTAAAACTAGGGCTGAGCAAGGAATCCGTGAAATCCGTAATCCGATCTAGTCCAGTCCAATCCGACATGTTTGGATTGGTTTTTTGAATCCGCAGTTCGGTTTCAGATTGAAGAATTAAAAATCCGTAGTCCCCGGATTGGTTCCGAATTGAACCCTACGGTTCCGGATTGGAACTGATTCGGACCGTATACAAATAGTTTATATTTTTATTATACATCCTCCACCATAGTATCTTCTCTTATTCCATATAAAACCTAAACTCAAACCTAAACCCGCATCATATCTTCTTTTATTACTTTTGTTTGTTAGTTTTTAGTTTTAATTTGTAATGGTCTAAATACTTATGGTAAAATTAATTTTCTTATGGTTATTTAAATTCTAGAACAGTATGTTGTTATTATAGAAAGACATGTTACTATTGTGGAACTAATATAGCGCTATGTTTATATTTTTATGAAATTAAAGTGTTATATATATATTTTTTTGTTATTTAATTATGTGAATCCGTGGTCTTAAACCCATCCAATCCCTGTTTAAATGGATTGGTTCGGATTGGTTCCATGATTTAAACGGATTGGATTGGTTCCAATTTTTTAAGAACCGTAAATAACGGATTGGTCCTGATTTTATCCCAATCCGATCCAATCCAAACCAGGCTCACCCCTAATTAAAACTTCCAACCAAACACAATTTAAATCTCACATAAAACTATTGTCATACAATATGTTTTAGATTAATTGTAAACCAAAATCTTTGCATTTAGTGCTAATGGTGGAAAATTGAAGCAAGCTAACATGGAGCCTTACCCTGTTTTATTTTATTAATTTGATTTTTTAATGGATAATGTATTTCTATTGGTTGTGGGTGCACATGGGTTTGTATGATTGATATCATGAAAGAAATGAGAAAATTATGCCACATGGAAGCATGAGAAGCCCCCAAATCAAGCCCTCAACTACTCATGGAGACCACCATGATATCCAAAAAGATGGATTAGATAAGAAGACAATTCTGGTATTCAACGAAAACATATAATTTCTAATGAATCCAAATTTTTATTAATGAATATATATAGAACGGAACAATACATTCAGCGTCATATCATATGATATGAGCCAAATTTATTAATTTGCATGTCTTCAAGTGGAAGCACATATCTCTCCTGTCCTTGCTGAAATATTGGTTCACACAAAATGGTGTCAAAAAATACATATATCTATGACTTGAATTTCTTCAAATAATTATATATATGCAGTTAATAAATCACAATATGTGCCATCATAAAATTCAATCTCTTAGTTCTTAAATGTGCGAACAATGGACATTTTAATAGAAATGACTAAAATACTCTTATATATAAGTAATTTAAATGTGTGAATTATGGACATTTTCGTCATTTATTTGTAAAGTAAAGCGCACTTTAACCTTTGTGTGATTTACCTCATTGAAATTTGAAAATGAGTATATAGCCCCTTATGTCTGTTACATGTTTTACATTTGTTAAGTTGGATGAAATGTTTAATAGTACACTTCAGTCTACAAATCATATGGAGGTTATGTGGTCATTTTCAAATGTTAGGCGGGTAAACCACATATGACTTAAACCATAAAGGGTAAAGTGAAGTTTGCCTATGAAAAAATAATGTGTCATTTATCTTACATTAAAATGTGTGTTTTACCTTATATATCTTTATGTTTTCATATTATCTACATTAATAATTATTTAAAGGGTAAATGACATTGACTTTTTCTGAAATTTGGATAAAATACAATATAAGCCCACAAGTTTAGTATAATTACACCGAGTTTCCTTAAGTTTTTAATTCATATAATATTTGATTCCATTTTTATCAGAAATTCATTAGTCGTATGAGTAGAAAAATAATGTGTCATTTATTTTACATTAAATTATATATTTTACATCATGTATCTTTATGTTTACATACTATCTGCATTAATTTTAATATATTTAACCTTGCTAAATAAAAAATTAATATAATTATGTCAAAATTATAAAATTTATTATATTTTCTCCCAACCACAAAAGAGATCAGTGTGATTTATCATCATTTAAATAATAAGTAGATGAGAGGAAAATCAAGTTTACGAAAAAGTGGGGATTTGGATTGGAGGCTTTTTATTCTTGCCCTATAAGCAATTAAAATTGTCTCTTACCAAAAAAACAAAAAAAGAAAAAAAAGAAAAATTTGCCACACTTGTTTGATTCTATAAAAACATACACACCAGAGAAAAAGGAGGGAGGTGACGGGATGTTTTATTATTATTTTCTTTTTTCAATTTTTTAATTTTATTTTAATTAATAAACAACCATTGAAATTCTGATCTCAAAAGCGACCATATACATGCATGTTTCCTTCTATTTCAAATCTTTCATCAATTTGCTTGCATTCCTAAAACGCCCTTGCCACGTAAGATCCATATTTTTGAAAGTGTAAATTACACAAACCCTTGAGCTTCAGACAAAATATATTAAGCCTTAAAGTGTAAATAGTTTATTTATTTATTATTATTATTATTGTTTAAAGTTACTATTAAAGGAGTTGGAATTTTGATTTTCTTATTCACTAGTTAAAAGCATGGCAATCTTTAAAAAATAGCTTCCACATCGTGTAGTCTTTGCCAATGACACGTATAGTAAGAAACACAAAATTTGTATAGTAAAGTGAAGCCAATATGGAAACATCATTATGTAATACTACCACTGAGGTATGCTGGTAAATTGGCCACATCAATAATTTATTTTTTTATTAAGGATTAAATTTATTTGACCTCTTTGTCGTTTAAGGATTGGAACATTTTACCTTCCTATAATTTAAATATAGTTAGAAAGATCTCATGCGATTTTAGACTAAAGTGCTACCGTTAGTATTTTTATTCAAACTAACGGAAGGTGAATTACACACATTACATTTTAGAGTAAGTTTTGTTTTTTGAAAAATTATAATGAAATTAATACATTAAAAGAACAATTTTACCCCCATTTTCTCTAAACCTAAAATTAGATTAATATGTTAATTAAAATAAAATAAATTAAACAAAAATATAATTAAGAATTGATCTATAAAATACAATTAAGAAATGATCTACAACGTAATTAAATTAAAATTAGATTAATATGTTAGAAATTATAATAAATAATTAAGAATTTTAGATTAACTGTGATATAAAACAGAATTAAATTAAAGTTAGATTAGAAAGTTAGTAATTACAGTAAATAGTTAAATATTTAGGATTAATTGTGATCTAAAATATAATTAAATTAAAATTAGAATAAAAATTTAATAATACAATAAATAATTAGGAATTTATAATTAATTGTGATTTGATTGAATTAATAATAGACATTATAAATTATGTGTATAATAGATGAAAAAGAAAAGAAAATAACAAAAAATATAAAGTTTGAGAGTATTATAATTATTTCATATATATAGTTAATGGTGTTTTTTTTTTTTTTGATCGGCAAAACGAAGAACCTTTATTGATGAAAATATATCATTTGCTAAAGGATGGTGAGCAACCAAGAGCAACAACAGATAGAACAATTACTGAAGATGGAAAATGGTGTTAATGGTGTTAATGGTTGCATTTTATATAGTTAATGGTGTTAATGGTTGCATTTTATTCTAAAATCACATAGGAGGTACAAGACTACTTTTAAGAAAAAAAAATGTTAGAGATCTCAAAAATTCTACCAAATGTCTCACATGTGGGATCCACACCATGTGGTCCCATATAGGTCCCACACCCATGTGAGACATTTAGTAGAAATTTTGATAGAATTTTTAAAATCTTTAACATTATCCTTTAAAAGATAGGGGATAAAGTTCTGACAAGCTATCAAGCCATACATAGGTAAAATGAATTTTGCTTTATTATTTAAAGGTTTGTAATAATATTTTTTGGATAAATTACAAATACACCCTTTGAGATTTGCTTAAAATATAAATTGTCCCCTATGGTTAGAAAAATTACAAATACACCTTTATTAAAAAATTTAGCTAACAGAACTAACTAAAAAAATAAAATTAATAATTGCTCTCCTATACAATAATAAAATTACTTAAATTATTAATTGAAACATATTTTTAATATCATTAAAAACTGTTAATTGATTTGATGATTTATTAATAAAATGGGCGATTTGTTATGAAATTAGAAATTTCAAGGGATGGAATTTAATTTTCAAAATCACAGACGCGATTTGAATTTTAATCAAAAATTTGTAATTTATCCTCTTTTTTTTATACTAAATTTATTCACATATTTATTTAGATGATATAATAAAAAATTCTCATTAGAACCGTGTAATGAAAGGATCTGAATCTGTATACACATATATGGGCAATGAAGAATTTCCAATTCAAAAAGGCCTGTTTGGAAAGTATGACTTATAAAATGATGGAAATTAAACATGCCTACCAAATTCCGTTGTGTACATACTATGTATTGTTTTCAATAATTTTATTTAAAAAAATAAAGAAAAATTCCAAAGAAGGCACTCAAAACTCAAAGCCTATAAGTAGCTCTCAAGCCGCATCAACTCGTCACCACGATCTACTTCTTCCCCCAACCATTTCTCTCCCTCTCTGTCTTCTCTCTCTCTAAAAAAAAATATGAAAATGGTGCAAGCCATGACTTCTTCTGTTCTGACACTAGTGTCAATGATCTTCTTGTATGAATCGTTGTTAGCAAGTGGAACACCAACATACAATGTGGTTAGTTTAGGAGCAAGAGGAGATGGGAAGACAGACTCAAGCAAGGCGTTCTTGAGTGCATGGGATGGAGCTTGTGGCTCGGCATACCCGGCTACGATATACGTGCCTCAGGGAACGTACTTGATTGCATCAAAAACAATCTTTGTTGGGGACATCTGCAAGAACACTGCCATCACCGTTCGAATCGACGGCACTCTTGTGGCTCCCTCAGATTACAATGTCCTCGGAAATAGCCTTAACTGGATTGTGTTTGAGAATGTCAATGGTGTTTCTATCTATGGTGGTACACTTGACGCTCAAGGTACTGCTTTGTGGGCTTGCAAGGCTTCCGGCAAGAATTGCCCTGCTGGTGCTACGGTAATCTTTCACTGTAAATTACTCTTCTGTCTTTTTCTATCCTTACTTTGGTTGAGGGGACTGCTATCCTTTCCTTTCACAATAGGATCATTTAAGAAAAGAAACTGGGTGTTATAGAAAACTTCCAATTTTCAAAAAATGAATAAATAAATAAATAAATAACTTTTTGGTCCAATATAAGTTCTGGGTCTTCAGCAGCAGTGCGAAATTGATTCAATACAACCACTAGTGGCAATGCCATTCTTGACACAGAATAACTATTATGAGTAATGAGATCAAAGTGATCTTTGACTCTGTGATTTGGGATAAGCAGATTTGTATCCGTATATATATACCAAATTATTGCAACATATATTATATATCCCTAATATTGGTTATTGTAAGCTAGTATTATAGGTCAACCATTCGCTTTCATTAGTGATTTTGTCTTGTAAAACGAATCTCTTTTTTTTTATTTTTTCTAAACAATAATAAAATAAAATAAGGCAAGCTTGATTAGTGTTTCTCTAATATCAATAGTTATGTTTTGCTGGGACCAGTAACAATATATTCCCTAAATTAGTTGCTTTTTTTATTCTTAGATGATTGATTGAAGTAATTAATTGGAACATTAAACTGCAGACTCTAGAATTCAGCAATTCAAACAACGTTGTGGTTAGCGGATTAACATCGCTGAACAGTCAGATGTTCCACATTGTAATCAATAGCTGCAACAACGTCAAGTTACAAGGAATGAAAGTGTCGGCGGCAGGAAACAGCCCAAACACGGACGGCATTCACGTTGCAGGATCATCCGGTGTCACCATTTTGAGCTCCAAGATTGCTACTGGGGATGATTGTATCTCAGTAGGTCCGGGCACTACCAATTTGTGGATTGAGAGCATTGCCTGCGGCCCTGGCCACGGTATTAGGTAAACATTGCTTTTATGTTTCCAACATTTTGTTCGACTCTTATCTTGCAATATATCTTTCCCTTATGTTATTTCCCCATACCACTTGTATGAAAAAGAAATAAAATTATTATATTTTGGTGCAGCATTGGGAGTCTAGGGAAGGACTCGCAAGAATCAGGAGTGCAAAATGTGACAGTTAAGACAGTTACGTTTACGGGTACACAAAATGGTTTGAGGATAAAGACATGGGCCAAGCCCAGCAGTGGATTCGTTAGGGGTGTGCTCTTCCAGCATGCTACCATGGTTAATGTTCAAAATCCTATTATCATCGACCAAAATTACTGCCCTGGCAACACAAATTGCCCTAATCAAGTAAGATTTGTTATGTTTTCGTTGTGTCAAATTTTTTTTTTTTGGGATGTCTAAAAATAGTAGCAATTTTCATTTACACACATCATTGTTTGCTAAGCATCATACAAGGTGACGTAGGGCAGTTTTTATTGTCAGGGCCCTTGTTCATGTCACATTTGTGCTGGACAATCTTAAATCCATTTGTTAAAAATGAAACTAAATGAAACACCTCTTCTCCCTAGCCCCTATGTTAAAATGTTAAAATCAAGCCTTTTAACATTGGACCCATAATTGGGTAATTGATTGTATATTTGGATTTCACCCGACTAGTATTTACCTTGATTTTAATACTTTATTTTATTTTATTTTATTTATATATTTGGCAGGTGTCAGGTGTGAAGATCAGCGACGTGACATATCAGGACATTCATGGGACATCAGCGACAGAAGTTGCTGTGAATTTTGATTGTAGCAAACAGAATCCATGCAGCAAGATAATATTAGAAGATGTGAACCTCATATATATGAATCAACCAGCTCAAGCTTCATGTGTAAATGCTGATGGAAGTTCTTCTGGTACAGTTCAGCCCACAAGTTGCTTGTAGCTACTAGCAATGATGGAGGAAAAAGTTAAAAGAGGAAAAACATATGTTTTTTATCCCACTAAATATTTTTGTCACACAAATGTGTAGTTTAAGTTTGAGTTTTATAGTATAATATCTCAAAAAATTGAACGTACTTGCTTGAGCCTGCGGCGGTATCAGCCCAATAATGGGCCTAGAGCCTGGCCTTACAAGTGCCTGCAGTTCAGTTCCCATTTTTGGGGTTAACCCAAGAAAATTATTGTGAGAGCATATGCTTTTCTTCAATGAATTAATTATTACTTTAATCTTATTTTCGTTCTATGTTTTTTTGTCAGCAAAAAAAGACTTTATTGTTGGAAAGATATTGTACTAGCATAAGATCATACACCAATAAAGAGGGATGAATGCAAAGGATATCATATCAAAATTAAACCATCCTAACTAGATTGGCATTGCGTAACTAGCCCAATTATATACTAGTATGCTACCAGGTAGGTGAGATACCAATCAACAAGAAGGGAAGCAAACAAAAGCAAGGGGGGAAGCACAATGAAACAATCACGACTCACATTGGTGTGATTTAAAATAATTACAGTATTATAACTTTTATAAAGTCTAAACTTGTTGGTTGTTTTAAAAAAAATTGTTATCATGCTTTAAAGTTTTGAGTGTGGAATCTAATGAGTTAAAATTTTGTAAACAAATTGTATATCTAAAAAACACATACACACACATAGTTGCATCAAAATCGGTTTAATAGGACAAGTGAGAGAAAGTTCATTTTACATTTTGGTGTAGCCCACTAGACTTATCTTTTACATGTTTTTATGATATTGACTCCGCAATTAGATAAGATCAATATTTTAGATAAAATTCAGAAATTAGTATTTTAAATGAGATAATTATTCTTTTAATATAAGAAGGAAATGTGATAGATGGACATTCTTCTAATAGAATTTACCTAGCCCTCTTCTGTCCTTTATAAAAGGATTGATCACTTCCCTTTCAATGTCCTTATTATTTTTCCATCATTAAAAAGTATTGCAGTCACTCTAATTAAGATAGACAGAGAGAAATATGTGAGCCAAAAATTTAAATATTCGACTAAAGGACCATTTTCTCAACTTTCTTTAGTTCAATAGTCAATAAAAGGTGTGCTCCTTTTATTCTTGAGATATATTGAATTTAAGATATTATTTGGTTTAATTTTTGCATAATTATTATGGTTATAACTTGCTATATATTAAGTTCTTACATTCCCAACCAAAATATAAATAAATAAGAAAATTCAAATCCAAACTATCAAGAAAAATGTTAACCAACAAAAAAATAGCTTAAGAAAATAAATTCTAAATAAAACACTGATTTTCTTTATTTACTTTCCTTTTTAGATTGCCTCTAGTCTTGTTTTAGACTCTACCAACATCAAACTTGTGCCAAAAAAGTCCAAAACTATTGGAGGCACAAAGCTTGGGAAATTCTATTTCCAAACATTTAATTATCTCAGCATACACACTTAATGAAATATTATTTTAATGACAATTATATCCTAAATTAAAATGACCATAATGGACATCTACCAACACCTACAATATTATATGAAAATATTCTCTGTAAACATCTTTCAAAAATAAGATGTCCATGGAAAGAATAAAATGATGTAAAATTATCCGTAAACATAATATGGCCACATAAACTACTCTGCTGGGCAACATATCAAAAAAGAGCAGAAGCTGCATCAAAATTTTGGAGAAAATGTAAATGTGTAGTAACTGTTATGTAATATTTGTACATACAGATAATCAAAAGGAGCCACATTACTATTTTTTGGCTCTCCAAAAAATAGTTATTCAATCTTCCAGCACCGATCAACTTGTGTAATTGATCAGGCAACGAGTCAATGAATATTCCAAACTAAAATGTTACAAAAGCAGATGATTTTTATGTGAAATTTTTCGCTAAGAAAATGCTATCAACAAACTTTATTTCCCTATGTTTATGCAATGGGGTTTGTACAAAAGAATTTTAAACAAGAATTTGAGACTTTGCTGCACCTTGAGAGCAATTTTTGCGGCCGGATTTGCTAAGAGCACAAACACAAATCTCTAGAAGTTCATAGTCTTCCTCCCAGAATAAAAGAGACGCCATCTCTGGATTTTCCAAAAGCATTTTTGTAGTCAGGTACCTAGCAATCGACCACGTTTGGTAAAGTCAAGCTTACTTTCCTATAAATTTTCCATTTCTTATGTGGAAAGAATAAGATGTCATGGAAAGAATGCCTTACCTTCAACAGTGTTTTGGAATGGAGGTTGAATATGGTCTTCAATGGAGGAAAAGTGTCTCACTGCAGACCAAAGTCTTTCAACGGGTGTTCATGTTTGTGGGTCTACACTTGTGGACATAGGATCAATGAACAAGTGTGTGGAAAGGAGTGTTTGGTATGTATACAATGGTTATGAGTGAAAGGTGTAATTATAACTTTCAGTGTATGGATTGAGAATATTAAGTGATAATCAAATTAATAGGTGTGTATACTGAGAAAAGATGTATACTGAGGTAATTAAGTATGTGGAAATAGAATTTTCCATAAAGCTTGCCTTCTGTTCACATTGCTGGAGGGTAACATGGTAATTAGACCACATCTACCAAGAGTTCGAAACCTAAACCGAGAACTATTCTCTACATGCATATTTAAGTTTCACTATGTCGTTTAGAATAAAAGTTTTAAAATTTTCATATTAATTCAAAACAAATACTAAAATTAAAAATATTTATCTAACAATATGCCTAAGTAAAGTTGTTATTTACACAGTTCATAATTAAGAATAATTTATAATTTGATATAAATTTCATATAACTAAGTCACAAAAGATTAAAAATTATTGTCCAATGTACCATCTATATCACCATTAAAATTAAAGTAAACTACATAAAGATCAAAATTAATATAGATGATATGAAAATATAAAATAAATAATATGAAATATACATTTTAATATAGAAGGGATGACAATAGTATATTTTTTCATTTATATAACTAATAAATTATTAATGAGACGAGAGCTTTGGAAATTACCTTTACCACTTCGATTTGAGTGTGGGCCAGTGCTAGTATGCTGTTGTTGTCTTGGGGCTGGTGGGCTAGTGTCTTTGTTTGCTGATTCGTGGTACTTATGCTAGGTTAGATGTTGTTGGGTAAGGATTTAAGTGTTTTACTTGGTACTTCCAACTTAATTTTGGATCAGGGATAGCAGGGGTTATGTTATGTTTGTTCTTTTGTTTGTTTCTAATTTTGTTGTAGTTGACTTCTTGCCAACCTTTGTTTGCAAGAGTGTGCACATGATTTGTTGTTATGGTTCGGATTTGTTATGATGCATTCTTTTTAATTTATTTTATTTTATTTTTTTGATCAACAAAAAAGAAACTTTATTAATGCAAGAATCAAGTACAAAGTACACAACACCAAACATCAATAAAGAAAAGGAAAGTGCGAAAACATCACAATGAGCTAGTTTATCCTAACTAGGTTGGCATCAAGAAGCCCATCCAATCATTTGCTAGCACCTCCAGAGTTGGTAAGAAACCAACGAGAAAAACAGACCAACCACCACCACAACAACAACACAGCTGAGCAAGCAGTAGACTCAGTCTTTGCAGCCAAACTCAACCACCAAACTGATGTTGCTGCTAGTTAAGGATGATAACAAACACACCAACAATAGAGCATACCAGAATCTAACACAGACCTATAACTGAGCCAACATAACACAACAAACCCAAATAGACCAACAACATACCATTGGCAGAACTTAGCATACGAACATAATAGACCACAGCCTAAGCATAGCAGACCAGCAGCAACCAGCACAGTTTGCCTCCTAAGTATAATTGAGCAGCCAAGAAGCAAAGCACCCAGAAGAAAAACACTGTAGAGACCATCACTGCAGAGCACACCAGAGACCATTTCAGCAGCAACTATGCTCAGCCCATCCTCAGCCAGTTAGACAGAGTCCAGTGTACACTGCTCCATATGAAAATTCAGCCAATTAAACAAACTGACATATGGAAAATACAGCTTCCATTCCTAATGCAATATTGAACCTGGAGCACACGAATCAACAGTCAGCACCACTGTAGAGCAATCTGCCACCAGTCTTGAACACTAGTCACTCACCCTCTAGTTCTGATATAATGCTTAACTTGTGGCAGATTAAAGACCAAGTCATTAATAGAATACTCCACCTGAATTGGCGACGCTTTGAGCCATATGGCTACTCTTAGCTTCACAATTTCACACAAATCCTCCAAATTTGGTTGAAAGCCATTAAAGATGCAATCATTTCTATGCTTCCAAATAGACCAAAGGATAGCCAGAGGCAGAACCATCCAAATTTTCTTTTCCAGCTTTTTCAGTCTACAACCTAGCTACCACTGCAACAGGCCAGTCACCGAACTTGGTATTATCCATTGCAAACCCCACCATCTTATAATGTTGGACCATAACAACCAGACAAAAGGGAAAAAGAGTAAGATATGATTCACTGTTTCAATCTCATTTTGACAGAAAACACAAGCAAGATTAGCACTGCCATCTAAGATTCCAATCCTATGGAGAAAACTAGAAGTTTTAACCTTGCCAAGCCAAGCATCCAAAGAATTGCACTTTGGGAGGAGAAAATTGTTCCAGATTGAGTTAGCCACTGCTAGTATAGGCCCCAAGAGTGATTCACTCCAATTGTAGGCTGAGGCAACACTAAATACCTCAGATGGATCCAAACTCCATTTTAACTCATCTGATTTGTTGTTACAAACTGTTGGAGCACTACGAAGAAAATTGAATAATCTCTGAGCTTCTTCCTCTTCCTAGGCCAGCAAGGATCTTTTGAAATTTATAATCCATCCACCAGCATTTGACCATTGCTCAAAGAACACCTTTAACACACCATTTTTATCAGTAGATAAAGAAATAGCCTAGGGAATTCATCCATCAAACACACATTACCAACCCACTTATCCATCCAGAATTGAACTCTCATCCCATCCCCTAGAACAATATGAGAGTTATTGATATAAAAACTATGCAATTCTGGATTGGACACAACAACAGTGGTGATATCAAACCAAATTTTGGAGCCTCTACCTACAATATTTGGTAACCATCTTCCATCCCTAGCATCATGCTTATGACAAATCACTTCCTTCCAAAAAGTTTGATTCTCAGCACCAAACCGCCACCACCATTTCAACAGGAGACATTGATTGAAGATTGTGAACTTTCTCAAACCTAATCCATCTAATTTCTTATTCTTCATTACCACCTCCCACCGAACAATGTGAATTTTTCGTCTGAGTTCTGATTCGCTCCACAAGAACGCTGATTACATTCTTTCAATCTCTTTAGCCACCCCAGTAGGGATCCTGAACAGTGATAAATAATAGATCGGCAAATTGGATATTACAGATTTGATTAGAGTTAATCGCCCAGTAAAAGATAAAAGCCTTCTCTTCCAGGAAGCCAATTTCTGTTTAAACTTATCAAGAACAGGTTTCCAAGTCCTTCTCCTACTTGGATTAGCCCCCAATGGAAGCCCCAAATATTGAATAGGCAACTTTTGATGAAGGCAATTAAGGCTAGCAGCAAACTCATGCTCCAACCTATCATCCACCCTAATGCCATAGATAACGTTCTTATGGTAATTAATTTTTAGACCTGATGAAATCTCAAAGCATCTTAGAATGCTTTTAATATTTCTCACCTCTCTCCTTTTAGCTTCACAGAACAAAATCGTGTTGTCCGTAAATTGCAAATGTGTTACTCTTAATCCATTTGAACCCACCTCTACCCCTTTGATGATGTCCAACTCCTTAGCTTTGCTTAGTAAAATGTTGAGACCCTCCGCTACAATGTTAAAGAGAAATGGTGACAATGGATCACCCTGCCTAAGACCTCTTTGCGGACAAAACTCAAGTGTTGGTGACCCCATTCACCAAAACAGAAATCTTAGCAGAGGAAACACATGCTTTCATCCAACTGACCCAATGAGTTCCAAACCTAAACTTTGAAAGCATGTCAAATAAAAACTCCCAATTAATAGAGTCATAGGCCTTTTCAAAATTCAATTTAAGCACCAAGCCTTTTCTATTAGGTTTTTGCCACCCTTCAACTATCTCATTCACTATTAGAACACCATCCAATATATTCCTACCTCCCAAGAATGCTGACTGTAACTCACTAATAATCTTAGTCATGACTTGTTTCATTTTGTTAGAAAGTACTTTTGCTAAATATTTTATATAGGGAGCCAATCAGACTAACAGCCCTATACTCATTCAAGCAAGAAGGACTTTTAATTTTGGGAATTAGGGCCATAAAAGAACTATTAAGCCCCCCCAACAAGACTTGCATTCTGACGAAATTTCCTTATAAAATGAAGCACATCAACTCTCACAATTTTCCAACATTTCTTAAAGAATGACAAGTTAAAACCATCAAGCCCAGGGGCCTTATTACCATCACAACTCCTGATGACAGACTTGATTTCCTCCTCTGAAAATTCTGCCTCCAATTGTTCCATAACTTGAGCCCCACCAATACTCGGGAATGGGCCAGACAATTTGGGTTTGACTTTCCAAGCTTCAGAAAACAGCCTCATGAAATGTGCCTGAACTTCAGCCATCAGTTCCATAGGCACCTCAATCATTACACCATTAACTAGTATTAAGCAAAAAAAATTCCGACTGTTTCTATTGCATGCCATCATGTGAAAGTACCTTGTATTTTTATTTCCTTTAGTTACCCAATTCACTCTAGATTTTTGTAACCAAATCTACTCCAATATTTTACTTAATCTCCAAGCTTCACCCCGACTTCTTTACGTTTGAACAATTCTGATTCAAGTAAGGGTCTCTCCTCAGCTAACAAATCAAGATTATGGGCCTCATTTTCAGCATTCTTTAGCTTTGAATCAATCTTACCAAACACCACTACATTCCAGTGCTTTAATGCCTGTTTCAGAGCTTTAAACTTTATAAGACACTTGTAACCTGCCCAACCTTTCACTACAAATTCTGACCAACTTTGCTTGACGAATGCTAGGAAATTGGGATATAAGAGCTAGGCATTGAGAAACCTAAAAGGCTTAGGCCCCCTAATCCCTATCATCCTCCATTAAAATGATAGGAAAATGATTAGAAAACATTCTAGGAAGACCCTGCAATTTGAAATTAAAGTTCTACTCCCACTCATAATTAAGCAGAAATCGATTAATTCTACTCCATTTCTCTTTGGCTTAAAAATTACACTAGGCAAACTTTCTCCCTAGCATAGGCATATCTATCAACTTGAGTTGTTCAATCATATTATTGAAATCCTTTATCCCTCTATCCCTCATTGAACACCCAATTCTTTTTGAAATATTCTTAATTTCATTAAAGTCAGCCCCCATGCACCATGGTCCCAAGAAACTGGATTTCAATCTAACTAAAGACTCCCAAAACTCTTTTCTTCTAACCATTGCATTAGGTCCATATACATTGATGATAACACAATCAAAGCTATAAAAAATTGTACCTAATAACAAGATGAAATTGTGACTACTACAACAAGCCTTTAACTGGAACACCTCTGGATTCCAAATGCATAATAGCCATCCAGCCCTTCCAATCGCATCAACTACCATAAATTCAAAATTATCCCCAGGCCACACAGACCGAACCATGACAAAATCAACTCCTGACTTCTTTGTTTCTTGTAAAAGAACAATGTCTACTTTCTTTCTACAAGGTGTTTTATTAGCTTCCTCCTTTTTTTAGGTCTACCAATACCCCTTACATTTCGCGATTGTATCTTCATTTGCACAACAAATGTAATAACCCGACCCTCTTATATACTTTTAACTTTTCATTATATGTGTAATTATATGCTTGATGTGAAATTCCATGTGAAATTGTGTTTAATAATGTGAATTATATGATTATGGAATCATATCTGTCAGTTGTGAGAAAAATCTGTTAAAATTGCGATGTTTGGATTAGAAATTGGAAGCCTTAGAAGTGCGATAACCCGAAATTGACTTTACAATTGTGATTAGCATGATTTTTAGGTCATAATATTAAATTTTTATAAAAAATTGATTCGTAATGAATTAAATTGATTAATTTGAGTTTAAGCCTTAAATAGTCTATTAGACTCATGACTTAGCTACTTTTCAACACAAAAAGAAAATATCCCCTGGGAAAGAAGAAATGAGAAGAGAAGAGAGAGAGAGAGAGAGAGAGAGAGAGAGAGAGAATCAACTAAGAGCTTGAAGAATTTGGGAGAATTCAAGATTGAAGTTCAAGGTGAGTGTAAATCAACTTAAATACCCTAAATCCCTTTTGATTTATGAATATCAAGCCCTAAAATGAAGTTTTATAATCACCTAAGTTAGGGTTTTGACCTAAAGAACTTGTTTGAGATAAAATCCATGAAAATCATCAAGTTTCATTGTATTTATTTAAATTAAGAGCTAATTCTTGTATTTTGAGTTTGTTCGAGTTAGCTTGAGGAAATAGCTTTAAGGGTTGCATGTTTTGGTCTCTATATATATATTGTATCCCTTTTGGGTTCACCATGAAAATATGAAAAGAATATGATCCTTAAGTTATATAGAGTGCCTTTAAATGAGTTATGATCTATTTAGGTTTGAGAATCATGTTTATTATGTTCCTATGTTGTGTTAATGAAAAGAATGTTTCTTGAGTTTGAACCTTGAGATGCCTTTGAAAGCTAAGTTTTTGATGAATTTCGGACTGCTCAAACAGAGTATACGACTGCACGTGCGGGGCCCATGGCTGCACCCCGCACGTGCGAGAGGCGCAGCCGCACATGTGGAAAACAGGGGAAGAGAGTTTGAGATTCTAAAATAAAGGCACGTGCGGCACACCTTTCTGCACGTGCAATGGAGGACTTCCGCATGTGTGGCCCAAGGGGAAAAATTATGTCAGCCTCTTTTTTTTTTTGTTAGACTCTCTGGAGCTACTAATATGTACATGTGATCCTTCTAAAATGCTTATAATTGAACAAGAACTGAACGAATCAGATATTGAATAAAAGAAAAAGGCTAAAGAAAAGTGGCTTACTTCTGAGTTGTGTGCTATGTGTAGGTCATGTGCAGGAAGGGACTGTTGCTCATCCACATCACAGTGAGTAATAGTAGTATAATGATATGTTTTATTTACTTTCGGTGATTATCAGTTATATATGGTTACTCGCGAATGGCATATGTTCTTGATATTGTGGATGATTGGGACATTTGAAATGAAATGATTGAACGATGGCACTAATATGGACCCGAGGTCATTTTGTTTCTCTTACCATAATGGGCCCGAGGCCGTTATATATGGTCTACTTGTGATTTATGGCCCTAAGGCCAAGGGAGATAGTGACATGCCGATGTTCCATCTACCTTATAATGATATGAATTGTTTATGACTCATGGCCTAAGGTCGATGGAGGTAGAGACATGTCGATGTTCTATCTTCCCTCTAATGTTTCGAACAACTGTTGATATGTTGGTCCTATGGCCGTTCTGTAAGATGTTGGGCTTGAGACCATTTTAGGGAGTGAATTCAGGACTAAGACAAGCACATGACTTATAAAATTATATTGATCGCATCTTATGCTTATTTACATGCACCTCCTTACATTGCTATTATTCATTGAGCTTTGCTCACACTGTATTTATGTATGTTTATGTAGGTAATCAACCCGGGGCCAGCCCTAGTTCAGCTCCGACAGCCTTTTTGTTGACCCCGTTGTGTCAAGCCAAGTCAAGTGAAGCCTTTTTCCTTTTGTAGAATTTCCTTTTATAGCCCACATTGTTGGGTCACAAATGCTTTTGTCAAACGTTGAGTAATATGTATAGCTTTTAACTCTTTGATGTTTTTGGTTACATCCTATTTATTAGGCTTGTATATATCTATATGTAGATGTCAACTATGTATGTATTATGACATGTAATGAAAATGTTTTGAGATCCTGGCATTTAGACACTGCTCAATGGACGTATTATTTGAACATTAAAATTACTTCCGTTTTAGGCCTCAGTTTTGTATAAAATGTTTATTAATCATTTGATTCTTTGATTTTGAGACCTATGTTCAGGCCGGTCATGCACAAACTTTTAGGGGCAAGTTTGGGTCATGACAACAAATTATACTCTAATACAACTGAGTTTCATACTCTAGTTGACATCCCATTCCTTATGCTGTACTCTTTTTATATATTGAGCTTCAAGCGCGACCAGTTTGCTAATCACCTCTTCTTCTTGTCCTTCGCAATCAAGGCCAAGAGCTTTACCGATTTGAATAGATGTTTCCGCCTTTGACATCATAAGCCGTCCTATACTGGTTCTACTTGCCATTGATAGTGAGATGGCATCTACGGCCAACATGAAGACTGCTCCCTCCTGCAAATTCAATGAAGCTTTTTCCAATTTCCTAGTTACACCGAACTTCCATTTCGACTGCTTCTTCTGCATTGATGGTCTTGTTTTTTCTTTGCCTTTCATCTTCAATAAAGCTTTTCTCAGGGGACAAATATTTGTTTCTTGGGTATAGGCTGGAGAAACATTAAGAGTTTGTGGCTTACTGCTACTAACTTCAGCAAGTCCAACAGCTCTTTGGGCCGACCCATCCAAACCAAGATCTGTTTGGGCCCTATTCAGGTCCACTGCAATTTAAATTCCAGCAATATTGCCTACTGATCCACTAATACTTTTGATAAAGCCAGGATTGTAGACTTCACCATCAACCCTACGCCTGACAACATTAGTATAATGCTTGGAACTTGTCCTCAATTCAGCAGAGTCTCTCACGCATGCGCAACCTTCCTCTGACCCTTCTTGTCTCATTTTTGTCTCAGCCACCACAGAGACATCCCTCAACTTGTCATCCCTGTCCAACTCAACCTCAATAGTAGGTGATAAGTTTTGACCTACCCCAACCACATCACACCTGTTGCCTAAGGCCTTGTCCACCTGGACCTCCACATCATCATCTTCTTCCTCATGTCTGCTATTTTTATTTATAATATGTTCATCTTCAGTCCTCATTGAGGAGTGCTTCTCGCCATTCTTCTATTGATCGGATTGGGAGACACACGGATTATACGTTGCCTTATATACTATAATTTGTTCCTCACACACCCTTATTGGGTAAATAATACCTCTGCACTCTAGGTTGATGGTTTGATTGATGGAGTCCATACTTTTCGTGGCTATCTTCACTTTTCCACTTTGAAGCGAATTTAGCCGAAGCATATCATCGTTCATGCCAATCACTACTCCCCAATTCTTGCCAATGTTACTGAATGTGTCATAACTCCTTAAGTTCAATGGGACTCCATAGCAGCTAAGCCATATAAATCTTTCTTGTTCCAAAGCAAAACCTTGCCTCCATTCTAGGACTGATTCACACCATTCTTTAAGCCAATCCTTCATTCGCACAAGTTTTTCCTTCTTATTTGCAGCTGATTGAAAAGAAAGAACCATATCTTTGCCCCCTCCCACATGCACCTTTACATCCCCAAAGCCTTGCCTTACTATTTCCTTCCTAAAGTTATCCGTTGAGTTGGATGATTTGAGCCTAGCGACTACACTTTCATACAACCAGCCATTTCCTTCCTCATATGCCTTAATGGTTCAGACTGTGGTTGTTGCATCATCTCCTCCTCTTACAACCTCTGTATATAATTGTTTCCTTTGGTACCCAACCGTAGGCATGTGGTTGACCTCCATAACCTTCCTTATTGGTGGTCCTCGTATCAACCTGCACTTTGTATCATACTCATTCCCAAACTCTGCCATTTTGACTTTTAGTGCTCTGTCATCGCACCAAAGCCCATTTTCTTTTTGAACCGCCATGTCCGCTATTACAGAACAGTTATATCATACAAAGCCAAAGCGAGATTGCGTCATTTGTCTTCTCTTGTTTGGAATGAAAGCATCTAGAACTACACCATAGTTGGAAAAGATGGAGTATAACCCTTTTGCCCCCATGGTTTCTGGTATGTTATCCACAAAAATAGAATGAATCGTTGCTTCCTCGCTTTTGCTCCACACTCCCCTTCCTCTATGTCTACGAACCACTGGATACCATCCTCCACCATACCTATTACCATGTTGTTTGCTTGCTCTTCTTGCCTGCTTTTTCTTGTTCTTATTAATGTTTTTCTTTTATTATCATTACTATAGGGCTTTCTTTTCTTTTCTTTTTTTTTTTGGATAAAAAATTATATTTTGCAAATTAAATTTTTAAAAGAATCTAATGTAATTATTTCAAACTTGTGGGGGTTATTGTATTTCCTTCAAAGGTTAGAACATGTTGTGCAATTTACACTTAAAATTATGAGATAATTATTAGTAGGACCTATTGATTGAAATTATTTACTCATAAGTCGTAAGTGAAATTTTTTATATATATGTACCCCTCGTTTTAATCATGAGAAAATTTTGATACTTTTTAGTTGTGTTTTACGTTTGTGGAATAATTAATTGTACTGATAATGATAAATTTATCAAAGTCAGCAAATTTGGCAACCATCACTTTTTAAAAATAAAAAATAAAAAATAATTTGCTTATTTATTTTTTTGGGGTCAGTTTTTTAAGGCTGATTACTATCCGGATTAGAGATTTGTTTGTGATGGCTTGAGCATATCCATCCAGATCATAACTTAAACTTTTTGGGCTTTCAATCTTGATTGATTTAGTGGATTGATCATAGGCCCATTATCAAGATAAAACATGTGTTTGGGCTGTATATAGACAGACATATGTCGACCTAAGCCAAACTCCACCAGAGATCAACTTTAAGGTTTTTACAATATTTGCATTGCATTCAACCTTAGCTGCTTTCTAACTCTATATTTACTCTTTCACACAATGAAACTGAATTTCACATGTAGCACTAATTGCACCACATGATTAAGTTAATTTAAAAAGGTTATAATAGATGAATTTATACAATGTTAGTTATGCTATGAACGATGTGGTGAAAATGTTATGAACTATTTGTGGTGACAAACATTACAAATTATTTTGGTGAAAAAAATTACAACATTAGGAGGGGTGGTTTTACAATACTCTTTTGTCCCAAACAGACCTTTGCTTGATCCTCTCTCTGGTGCCTGAAAAAGAAACACTCCGATCGGGGGTGCCAAAATTAGCACTCCAATGGTCAAGTTAGATATTGGTTGAGAGAATATAGGTTAGATATTAAGAGATTAGAGTAACTTTGGGTGATTGCATACCTTTCTTTTTCCATTTACCTTTTATATATAGAGGTTTGGTGTTGATATTTCCTACGTAAGTTGATCTTTCCATCATAATCATTGTGGGTGTTGATTTTTGACCTCACAACTAAACTGGATCTGCAAGCCGAGATCCAAGGAACTTAGCCGTAGAGCATACAGAAGAATAAAATAACTCAACACTTGCACACAAGAAGATCACAAAGACCACGATGGCTTGTCCACCCAGGCGCACTCTAATGATCAAGTCAGTCAACTTATCTCTCAAAGAAATCGACACAAGTAAATAAGTCACAAGAAAAAGTGTACCTTAGACCCACAAAGGTGCCTTACTTTTATAGCCAGCAGTGCCCTCGTCCCCTAGAAGTCTTACTTTATAGTGCTCTATCCTTTACAAGGATCACATCTATCTCAGACTCCTCTTTTTAGATAAGAATGAACTTCCCTAAGAGTCTCATCTCTATCCAAGTAGATTTTCTTAACTCATCTAGGACTCTTGTCCTCTATTCGAATATCTGGAATTTCGATATTGCCACATCACATCTCGGCCATAGGTTGATAACCTTAGTAACTTGGTTCCTTTGCGTTGAATGTCAGCCACGTGGACAACCCAAAAAATATGTCCCCATAATTGCCCCTAAGTTCTATTACCTCGACAAACTGAGGTGTAGAAACCTACCTCATATGTCCTCCAAACATGTCGGATAAACCATATGCTAAAGGATATTCCTCTGACTAAGGTCATGATTCATCGGCGTCAAGAAAAAAGAACTTAATTGTCCACTCACTAAGAATCATGAACCAAGAACCAAGAAGCAACATGTTCTGTTTCACTCAAATCCATCATCTCGTCTAAGATCGCATCATTAGTCGAGGTCATGACTCGCCAGTGCAAGAATCCAAGATCCCAAGTCTGTTTCTATAATAAACTTCAAAACTACCAATATATGTGGCATCACTCCATTGTGTCGTGTGCATCACATTTACAAGCGTGTCCAATCAATGCAGTCATATGCCGCTTGATGTCAACTGACGTTAGCGAGGCACGTCTCCCTAAGCATTTGAAATGATTTCTATTTCCAACCTTTCTCATTCCATAAAACTCTTTCCCTCTCTCCGTTTCTTCACTTGCATATACTACTTTCTCTACCCATCCAGATACTCTCCCTAGAACTCACCCAAACCACTATTGCTAACCCTTTAAGCTCATTTGCAAGCACACCGGGGTTTTTTTTTTTTTTTGGCAGTTGAACAACTATTCCGTTCCGATCAACTGCTCTATTTCATTATGGTGTCCATTTCTTCAATTTTTATCTATAAGTTCTTCATCCTTGTCATTCCATTTTAGTTCTTTAAAGTTCTTCATGTTCTTAAGTTTCTGCACTTAATTATTTCATATATATTTGATTTTCTGCATATAACATTGTTCGTGTTGATTTCGTACATGTTCTATGCCTGTTACTTTTTGATTTCTCACAAACCTCTAACTCATTCACATTACATACTCTATTCTTTCTCATTCTATATTGGCTCCTACATATTTCCTCATATTCTGCATATAATCCTCTTCTGTAAACCGTGGATCGTGTTTGTTGATTCTTCTTTACTGATTTCCTAGATTGATCTATCTAGTTCTTGCATAGTTTCTTACACAATCCAGACTTCGGATTTGGGATTTGCTAGAACATTAGAAAAATCGAAACCCATAATGCCCTTAAGACTTCCAATATCTTCAAACCGATTCACCCAGAATTCACTCTAGGAAAATAGTACCAAAGACTTTCTGAGATCATGGGCATGCATAGGTGGAGGGTAGACACCCTAACCAAAATAGAGTACTTCTGCTGAGAGTTCGATATCCCAATTGATGTCCACATCAGGCTCATTGGTGATGCCGACACTATCACTTCGAGAAAAGGCTACATGCCATTCCCTATAGTGTCCATTCTAGAGGGCGAAGTCATGTTCCCCCTAAACCTCTTGTTCTGAGAGCTATTGCACTACTACAAACTCATCCCAATGCAATTAGCAATAAACACCTTTAGGATCATAAATGGTATAGCCGAGTTATGTCGTTGACATAATGCCAAACTAACCATTGCTAACGTCCAATATCGCAAATCGAAGAACGACATCTCCTACTATCTGAAGCCCAGATCCACTGCTTATAAAATGATCGCTGATCTCCCAAACTCTAAACAAAGGTGCTGGAGAGGATTGTCTTATTGTCTCAGGCAACTAGAAGTTTGCTCAAGACGATACTCGCTGTCTCTTTCTTCTGCCTAGAGAGCCCTTAGGAAGTGACGAGGGAAAGTGCCCCCTTAGATTCCCAATGCTTTCTTACTTTAATCTAGTATCTTATACTGGGAATTTTTTTTTCCTAATCTTTTCCTTTTCATATTGCAGCACTTGAACAACCAAGCAACATTATCTGCAAAGCCTATGTTAAGTCAGCCAGCGTAGGCAGGCTCTTGAAACTTTCCATTGATCAGCGAAAAGCCCCTCTCATTCTCAACTATATCGCCATATACAAGTCACCTCTTCTCAACGTCCGTCAAGGAGTAAGACTCCTCCATCTGCAACCACTCCAATTGCATCATCTCACTTAGACTAGGGCTTGACTTTGGACCCAGTCGACCAGCCAACAACATTGGCTCCATTGCAATACGTTCTACCATCCCAACGCTGCCATTGTTACCGACCTTCCAACGTCCTTACAGCAAGAACCAAAAGCAGGAAACACCGAGGTTCCAAACTGTGGGTGTAAGATCCAGAAAATTTGTCCATCGCCCTTTGTGCATTCAAGCTTGGGATTGATGTTACAATTGCCACCACTTTAGAAGAGATGAGTTACAGAACTGCCATTGCTGAAGAGCTCCTCACCAGCATCGCCGATGTTGTCATCATACAGTCAACCCCTTCTCCATAATCAGTCCAGAAGCAAAAAGGGTTAATAAGTTGAAAGCCAAAGCCACAGTGACCATAGCCACTACTTCTGAAGAGAAGGACCCAAAAGACATTATCCGTATTTCGAAGATGATAGAAGCCGAAAAGAGGCAGGCCATTGACTTAGCCGAAGCCCCACTACCAAAGCGTGCAAAACCCTTCACTACTGACAACACCTTAGATGTCTATGTCCTTTACATCTTTATGATGGCTATAGACACCCCATTTTTTCCTAGCTTTGAGACTTTGACACTCCCTTTTGAGTTCCCAATGATGAAAGCGAGAGGTGTTAATGTAATAACCCGACCCTCTTATATGCTTTACATTTTTATTTATCTGAATAATTACTTATTTAATGTGAAATTCCATGCGGAGTTGTGTTTACATATGTGAATTATTTAATTATGACAGTATATCTGTTAGTTATTGGAAAACTCTGTTAACATTGAGACATTAGGATCGGAAATTGGAAGCCTTAGAGGCGCGATAACCCGAAATTGAGTTTACATCTATGATTAGCATAATATTTAGGACATGATATTAAATTTTGCAAAAATCTGACTCGTAATGAATTAATTGATGTAGTTTAGGCCATTAACTCAAATAAAATGACTTAGTGGATAAGATATCTGTGTATGGCCTTGGGGGACTTAGTGGAACTCTACATATCTCCTGGTAGAGAATTTTGAGAGAGAGAGGAGGAGATCAAACAAGCTTGAAGATTAAAGAATTTGCTAGAGGAATTTAAAGTGTTCACACTTAAGGTGAGTAAATCACTAGTAAACTCCCAATTTCTCTTCAATTAGTTTGAATTAAGCCTTGGAAAGAAGCATCATCCATGAAAACTAGGGTTACTATTGCGAACAACCAAGTCTCATAAATAATCATATGTCTCTAGGATGTGTGTGATGGAAACCTTGATCTCCCTATGTCATGTTTAATTGCTTGGACTTGAGAAAATTGTGCCTAATCTCACCCTTTTGTTATACTTGAACTCATGTAAAAATGGTTACATATGTATGTGTATATTTATGTCTACAGAGTAAGAATGAGGGAATCATGGAAATTGGAGGTACAAAGGTTCAAATAAAACAAGTCTTGATCTTAATGGGCTAGAATTTCATGTACATATGTTTATATGTTATATTGTAAGGTAAATTTTCCTTGATTTTGGCCATGTGACTATTCCTTGCAAGCTTGGAATTGTTGTAGTTTCGAACAGAAAAATAGGGTAAATGACCGCACGTGCAGGGCACATGGCCGCACGTGCGGGTGGCACAACCTCACGTGCAAAAAATAGGGGAGAAGCACGAAACTACACTACAATAAAAGCACGTACAGCCCGCACGTGCGGCGCACCTGCCCGCATGTGCGGTGGGGACTTCCATACGTGCGGCCAAAGCTAAAAAATTTTATAACCTTCTTTTGTTCTGTTTAACCCTCAAAATGTGTTAAAATGTCCATTTGATGTTTCTTTAATGCATTTAATTACAGGAACTTACCGAATCGGACGTTTGGGAAATAAAAGGAGATTAAAGAAAAGTGATATACTTGAGGTACTTACAAGTCGTATGCTTTGTGTAGGGCATGCAGGAGGGGACCATTGTTCATTCTTATCATTGTGAGTGATAGTAGAACAAAAAAATACTTCATTTACGTATTGTATTCATATATGCTATTCCATACTTAATTCCCTTTTCTTGAATGACTTATGTGTATGAGTTATGTTTGATGGAACATTGGGAATAATAAAACATTGATGGAGCATTTGGAATGATTGAACATTGGCATATGAACTATGGACCTGAGGTCATTCTGTTGCGCTATTATAATGGGCCCGAGGCTGTTTTGTGATAATAATGGGCCCGAGGCCATTTTGTGATAGTGATAGGCCTAAGGCCGTTTCGCCATTATAATGGGTTTAATGTCGTTCTGTGTTACGTTGGGCCCAAGGCCGTTCTATTCTAAGTGGGCCCAAGGCCATTCAGAAAAAGAAATAAGAATAAGACTAATCTGTGATTTGTGAATATACACTGCTTAGCTATGTTCGTACTCTCAATCTATTTGTATGATTATCACTCACTGGGCCTTGCTCACTCCATTTTGTGGATGTTTTGTAGGTAACTAGGCCGCAAGACAACCCTAGGTCAGCCAATGAGTCTTTTCTGGACCTGTTTTGTTGAGTCACCTGAAGTGACTCTTTGTTTAATTTTGGGAAATCTGTATGTTAGCATGTTTTGTTGGAATTAAGAGGAATAGGCATGTATGTATGCTTTGACATTACCTAACTTTTTGGTTGTTACCTTTTCCACACAAACCGTAATGTAAATGGTATATGGAATATTGTGTACTTATATATGGTAATGCATTAAGATCCTAGCATGTAGTCACAGCTCAATGAATGTTTGATTTTATTATTTTGTTTCCGTTCTGCCCGTAATATTGAGCAAAATTTACTATAGCAAAGTTGAGGCCTCAAGTTAGGCCGGTCATGTCCAAACTTCTAGGGACAGGTTTGGGTCGTGACAGTTAATCTTTGCAAGTTCCATGACAAGAGTTTTAAGGATCATGCTTTAAACCTTTCGACGACTTGCTTTGGATAAAATGCTTTTCAACCAAAGTGGAAACCTTTTTTTTCAAAATGAGTTTTAGTGTTGCAACTCTAGACATTACCATAATGTTATGATGCTCATATTTTTAAGGTCAAAGCGTTGTGTTCTTTAAAGCAAATAGAGCAAAGAATATAGTGGAAGTGAATGAGAATGATGAAATCTTCCAAAATACCTATTTTCCCCTTCAATTAAGACTAACCTGCTCTTGTTGATCTGACGATGTGCCCATTGACTGGCCGAACACCAAATGATGGCCAACCACAAAAGCAGTCGATTGATCACCAGGAAGCTTGGCTGGCTAAATGTTTCGGGTACAGACCATTTTCGAGGATTTCAACTTCTTTTGCTTACCTACCACAAATATCTTAGCTATTTGTGGCCTGAGCTCAATATACAGAGCTCGCCAGCTCTTTCCAATGGGTTAGAAAAAAACCTTGCCTAAGGATAACAAGTCTTGAGAACTCTCTCCTTCCTTCCTTATCTCCCACCTTCAACCTTAGCACTAATTTATCCATTAAAGCTTGATTCTATGTTTTGAACAAAGGATGGTGGACATTAAACAACACCCTTAGAAGCTCTTGAAGGACCTTAAAGGGTAGTTTGTGAACAAGGAAAGCTCACACTCTTTAAGAGGTGAATCTTTAGCATCTTTGACCTTATTCTTTTGCTTTTCTTGAATTCAAACTTTCATTTGCATTATGTAATTGTTGTAAGTCGTCATGGATGTAATCTTTAGTCTTTGTCTTTGTTTTCTTACTTTCCTTGGCTCTAACTATCTAAGTATCTAATTCTTATGAATTTTGGACCCATGTGGATATGCTCTGGAGTAGTTTTAGCCATCCATTCAAAAGTTCAATAAGTAGAATTGCTTTTCTTACCATTACACCACTTATCTTCATATATCCCCTCTCTCAAGTGTGTTAATCTATGTGTTTAAACTCTTTACTCAATAACAATAAGTGTTAGGGATTGTTTCATGAGGTTGCTTGGGTGATCCACAGGATTTGGTGTTGATAAGTGTTGTCCTCCCTTTTTCATTGATTATTTTGGAAGTAAAACAAGAGATTTTAGGTTAAAGGAAGTTGAAACTCCCATCTCAATCATGGGTGAACATAGAAAGGGACATTGCCATCCTTGTTCTATGACTAGATGAGGAATTTTTAGCTAATTTGATGAATCTCTTGTTTTAATAGGCAAAGCTTCCGGTAAGAAATGATCTGCATTAATGTACGCTCTCCATTTAATAGCATGGATTTGGATATTAATTTGCCTTTATTCACAAAGAGAAGATATAGGTTCCTATTTATTTCTTTAGCTTGAATTTATTCTTGATTTTGATCTATTTAATTTGTTCCTTTAAGAAAAATATCAGTTCTATATCTCTATTATGTTATTGTTGAGGTATAGTGTTAGAGAGGGAATTCGGTTGGCCATTTTCTACTTTGGCTGGCTCTTTTGGTGTTTGGCCAGTTATTCTTTCCCAAGAACAAAGCATATAGTTTCTTGGGAATGCTCCTCTGAGCAGTTCTGGAACCCCTTGGATTACTTCTTTTCTTTATTTAGTATGATTTGTTAGATTTAGCAGTAGCTAGGCTTGCTGAATCAGTTCATTATTGTAATAACTTCTCTCTCCCCCTTTAGCATATTGTATCATGTTTTCTTTGTTATGCCTGTATATTGTATCCACATTTCATGCATTTGGATCCGAATTATCCGCATTAATAGGATTTACTATCTTCAAAGATGGATATGTGCATAAATCCATTTATTGTGATGATACTCATACTACATCTTAGTATCTGGATTCCTAGATACATGTTTGTATGTATTGTATTAGAAACTTGCATATAGAATCAAGAATATCTGTATATATCTGTACATGTTGTGACTCGCCTTCGAGCACTAAGTGAGCATTTTGAGCTTTAGCATATTGCATGTGTGTGTTTCTTACCATATCTATTGCTACTGCATGAGGCTAAGTGCTTAAGTGAGATACCTATTTGAATGCCAATGGATAAATGTTGTGTTATTTATTTTGAAGTGTAGATGATTCTTATGCTGTGAATTTTATCCAAGAAAACCCTTTTAAAATATACATGAAGTTAGAGCATAACCAAACCTTACGACACAATCTATATTGAGTGCTTGACATAGTAATGGTAGTATTATTAATAATTAGAATATGGATTTACATTAATTATAAAAATCACATTATGACTTAGTAAAGGCCGATCTTTGATTGGGTGAGTGAGGTGCTCAATTAATGACCTTATGTTATCGAGCCAAGATAGTTTGGTTATGATGGACAGTGACCTTTGGGATGAGTCACGAGTTTTCTAATTTTTCCAAAAGATTAGTTGGCAACTCTAAATTTGGTGATGTAGTCCATTCCTGGCAATGTTTTGAAATAAAAATGGATTTTCAATAAAAGTTGTCTGATTTGGACTGTCATTTTTGTTTTACATTGCATTAGTGATATCATATTAGAAATTGGGAGCCTGAACTATTGGACGCACTTGGTAACCCCAAAAAGGCATCCCATAGTTCTTGGCTACTCTGTTGGGGAACATTAAGAGAACATGACTCAAACTTCATAATGTGGATTTTATCTTCATACGTATATTCATTTTATTTCATGCATTGTGCGATTAAGTCATTGTATTTGTCATCTAACATCTCAAACGACTTGCCAAACATGGGCTCTGTTACAGTTGAAATACATGTCTCGAATCTAGACTACCATTGTACCACTTGATCCTCCATTCATTCAGGTGTTGGAAACGGTAGGTATATCAAATGTCATGCTAAGATACCCCTTTTTGACCAGACTGACCTAGTTCATATACTCAGCTCTAGGAACTTCCACATATAGGACAAGTTGCTGTCCCGTGTCTAAGATGCAGTGATACTAAATTGTTTGAATAGTGAAACCCTAGTTCATCTTCCAACTAGGACAGGGTATCCCAAGCCCCTATAGGGGTGTTTTGGTTCACCTTATTTGTTATATGTTATCTGTAGGATCCAATACAGGTGCTCATTATTCATATCAGTGATTCAGATACATCAATGGTTGAGTTGAGAATAGTTTAATGGGATATACAGCGGTTGGTGGTATAGATTGAGCCAAAATACTACCAAATTCAAGTTGGATATATGTGTTGTGGTAGAATTAATGCCAGATTTTTGTCTGATGTATGTTTTGTTTTATTTATTTCTTTTGCTAGGTAGTTGTTCATCACAGCTTCAGAAAGTTCTAACACCCCTAAAACCTTATGGACTTGTGCTAGTATAATTTGCAAAACTAGAGATCTTATTTAAGGTCAACCAATGTTAGTGTCATTTCCATCAATATCCAAAAGAAGGGTCAGACAAGCACAGTTGGTTCAGAGTCTGTCACATCCCCGATCTCCTTTATAGATTTTACGTCAATCACCTCTCAAATCTCCTCTATTCAGCACCCTAGTAAGCCATTCCCTAGTCCCTTTAATGGCTAAAAGTCTCCCAAATATCACAAAAATTATCGCTAACCTTCAATGGTCCATGGATGCTATTAATCATACAGTAGCTACTTAGGGTGATACCATTGCTAGAATGCAACAAACAGCCGGGGCAACTGCTACCCATCCATAACCAGCTAATCATCCAGGTTTGGACCTATCTCCGCCTATTGAGAATTTCCCAAGTACTGGTCAATCAGAAGAACTAGCCTAGGCTCTTGCTGCTAGAGCTCCGGTACGTCCAGTCGAGGGACTCTTTTCCTTGGATATCACTGGATTTGATCCAGCCATGCTAAATATAGCCAAGTTAGAGAAGTTGTTCAAAAATCCCAAGAAATTAATTCCATTCCTGATACAGAGGATGGATACACAGAGGTAGCTGTCAAATTACTAGAAAGATTCAAAATACCACATATTGATCGATTTGACGGATCAGGAGACCCTATGGTACATATTCGTTTGTTCTCAAATGTTCTGAAACCTTTGGGTCTGACCTGTCCCCAGAAGTTGTCTCTGTTTGGGAGGACTTTGTCGGGAATTGCTACAACTTGGTAACTGGAGGATAAGGTGAAGTAAAATTGAGAGGAATTGACTGAGACATTCATCGCTCAATACTCCTATAACACAGATTGAGGTAATTACCCAGGATTTGGAAGCCCCACATCAAGAACCAAAGGAAAGTTTCATCGAATTTATAGCAAAATGAAGGACCAAGGCAGCCATGATGACCAACAAGCCCTCAAAGCAGGATCAGATTCAGATAGTGGTAAGGAACCTTCATTGTAAGATGTTACAAAAGATAATAGTTCTCCCACTCTTTACCTTCAAAGAACTGCATGATATAGGAGTTTAGATTAAAGATGCTATGAAATAGGGGATCATTGTAGATGAGAAAGAGCTTGTAAGAAAGACTTTTGTTTGTGGTTCCAATGTTACTGGCAGTAGTAACATAGTTGCGAAACCTTTGGAAGTTAGTACTGTCACCACCTTTTTGCCAATGCCACCTCGCAATCCTACAATCGGAACTATTTACCGAACCGTAATTTTTATCCACTCTATATGACTCCAATCCACGCCCTGAAAACATTTGTGGAAAAGGGTCATCTCAAACTTCCTGACCCTCGACCGCTTCTTGACCCATTTCCAACTAGGCATGATGCATTCAAGTATTATTGTGCCTTCCACCAATAACAAGGCCATGAAATCAACTGTTGCATTCCTCTTTGCCATGAGATTCAGGACCTTATAGATTGTAAAATCATAGGGCCCCCACAAGCCCCACCACAAAGGCCAAATGTCACTACCAACCCTTTGCCTACCCAAGATCGAGTTTCGCATCTTAACCTTATCCATACACTATCTCATGCATTTGACCCCAACGTATACATCACCCCTTCCCATTCACCTGAACCTAAAGTCTACATTTCGGAGAGCATCAATCTGTCTATGATAGATTCGACTTAATCTCAGTCAGAGCTCAAAAATGTTGTGGTGATGACAGAGACGAGACGGATAGAAATTGGGGATTTGTCAGATACGATCCCAGTAAATATATTGTACCGGTTAGTCATCAAAAATCAAAGGTTGCTTTACTTGATGTATTCTCTATTAGTGTCATCAAGAAGGATGTACTCGAGAAAGGGCTAGATGACTTGGCGGATTTGGAAGAGGACTTGGATAATCTCCATTTCTTTGAGGAATAAGGCCTGGGAGATGTACAAATTGAATGGTGGAACCTAAGCAATTTGGCCAGTGTCCATGGATGGGTAAGTAGTGAGGAAGATTTGAAATCAAAAGGAAATAATAAGGAAGTAAGAAAAATAAACCAAGCCACTAGAAAAACAAAAGGGAAGGAAAATGAAGGTGAAAGCAGTGAAATCGGAAAAAGCAGTAAGCTAGAAGAGCCAAAAACAGAGGAGAATGAAAAAGAAGTGCTAGGAGAAGAGGCTGAGAGGGTAGTCCCTGAGTCCGAGAGCATTGGCTAACTGGCCTAATAGCTGAAGAAGAAATGCAAAGAGCCAGCCAAGCATGGACATATTTGAGAAGGAGGAAAATCTTTGCTAAAATCTGGTCAACATCACCATACTAGCCAAAAGAAAATGATTGCAATGTAGGGATGATACATGTTAAGAAGGATGATTTTCTATCTATAAATGCAGGAGAATTGTGGGAAGATAATGATCTACACTCTGCCCACATCGATGAAGGTTGGGGAAGCAATGTGCCAGATGATACCTAGTATTTTGAAAAGATTAATCATTTGACTAGGAGCGGATGCTTCTTTAAGCCCTCACACCTAGATCAAGGCGAGCTGGCGGGAAAGGATGTGGAGAAAGGGAAAAAAAAAAAAAAAAAAGAGGAAAAAGAAGAAGATAAAGATCTAGTCCTGAAACAACTGAAGAAGATCTAAGCCAACATCTCAATTTGGGAATTGCTTATGACGTCATGAGAACACCAGCATGCTATGCTCACAGTGTTAAGCAAGGCTAAGTTGACCATTGATACTACACTAGACTAGCTAGTGTCATTGATCACACCAACTGGGCCCATTCTATCTATGACTTTCTCAAATAAGGAACTCCCTCCAGAGGGATCAGAGCACAACGAGCCTCTGTATGTCTCTCTAGAATGCCTAGGTCCCTATGGTTCTAATTGACACTGGGTCAGCCATAAATGCGTGCCCTTCGCGTATTGTTTACCTGATAAAGTTGAAGCTAGCAGATCTTGTACCAACAAATTAGCTGATCCGAGCATATGAAAACACTAGCCGGAGGTTATGGGCATCGTTAAAATACAAATTCTGGTGGGACCATTTGAACACGAAATTGAGTTCCACGTCATGGACGTGCCGGCGACTTTTAATTTGCTATTGAGCAGGCCTTGGTTACATCAAATGAAAGTCGTCTCTTCCACAATGGATTTAACTAGGGGGATCACCACTTTCTTTGGGAATTCTTTTATCCATCTCCCACCTGAGGTTATAACCCTAGTATTGGAGATAGATCATGGGGAAGAAGACATTTTTCTTTCTAGATTCACTTTAGCTAAGGCTCAGTTAGTCTAGACTATCATGGTAGGTGAAAATAGGATATACCTAAGTGCCCAGTCAATCTACTTGATGAGCAAGTTAGGACATATTTCGAGGATGAGACTTGGAAGAAGTGGAAGGAAGGGTATTGCTGTGGCGGAGGAAATTATCCATAATCCTTATTTCTTTGGGTTAGGGTATAGACCCACGAAAGATGATTGAAGTAAGAAGGGGGATGAGGTGAGAGAAAGGACCAAAGCTAAGAGGATCGACAAGCAATATGAATTAAAGTACAAACTGATCCGGAACCTTGAATGGTCGTTTTATTTGAGAGGGAGATGACATCCCCTTTTATGGTTTTCCTAAACCATGGGTAAACCTTGAGACAAAGGAGTGTCTCCCCAGATTTGAGTTTTTCTTTGACCACCAGCTGTCTGAAAGTGAGGACATGAAAGCAAAATTTAGAAATGGCTCAGGCCAAGACGGGAATAGCTATTTGGCCAAAGCGGTGGGGGACAAAGTGAAGACACTAGTTGATTGTGAAGCTAGCATCGAGTTACATGGTTTTAAGGATGTTAGTGTTTTTGTGATTGGGGAAGGATCGTTCGTGGATTGCAGTGATCTCATCTTGGATGCATCTAAGGCACCACATTTGACATGGCAACTCGAGAAGGGTTGTATCATGGAGTCCGAATCTGATAGTGAGCTTGAGTCTGATTCCACTGAGTCTCAGAGAGTTGAGTCAGACTCGAGTTCTTTTGGTAGTTTTGAGCCAAATGGTTTTAGGGTTGATAACCCAGATACCATTGTTTTGTCTCGGTCTTCTTTTTCGTTTTCTTTTGAGTCCAGTGTATCTGTTGAGCTAGACCTGATGAATAAGAATCATTTGGATTGTGCTTACTTTTCTATGCCCTTAATTTATTGCATTGACCAAGATTTTCAATATGTTGATGAAAACGAAGAGGAATAAAGGTTTTGAAAAATCTAATTAATTATGAGGATGAGAGGCGTGCAAACCTTTGATGAATGAGATTGTTCCAATTAATGTGGGTACTAAGAAGGGTCCCTGTAACATGCTCGGGGGGTACCCATGCGCATTAAATAGTTCGGACTCTTGACTTTTTTGATCTAGTCTCACAAGTGCAATGTGAATCATAGATGAGAGTCTAGATTTGGCAACTTTTATGAAAAATCCATTTTAATACAAAATCTTTGACAAAAATGGACTGTATCACCAAATCTTAGAGTCGCCACCTAATATTTTTGAAAAAATTAGGAAACTCATGACTCATGCCAATGCCATTGTTCGTCGTAACCAAGGATGTTTGTCTCGGAACCTTAAGTACGAGAGGGGAAAGTCATTAATTGAACACTCCCGACCTACTTTGGAACAACTTGATTTCATGTAGTTTGAAAGAGTTTTGAAGATCTAAAACTCAAAGAAATTGAGTTTACAAACATGAAAATCAACATTATTCCAAATTAACCGACACATCCTTCATCCACCAACATTCATACAGTTATATCAAGTAAGCAAGTAGTCTCATGGTAGAATGTTAAATATAGTAAGAAAAATACACACAAGTGGGATGCTAAAGTATAAAAACTTACATGTTTACCGACATTTTGCGAACAGCTACAAAACAAAGTTAGCGAAATATACATGATCTTATATACAAAATCCTAATGCAATTCACTCATGATATGCAACTAAAGATTCAATTTCTAATATATGACATGTGAATTATCACAAGAACATGAGGTAGCGCATAAAATCACATAGGAATTGATTAAATCCACAAATGCAAACTTGGTTGAATCAAGATGCATGAAACATTGATGCAAAGCATGGATTTGATGAAAAAGGAAATATGATGCTTCTACACAAATAAGGAAAGCAAGTAAATGAATGGGGTAAAAAGAAGTGTGAAAGAATAATTACAAACTAAATGAGAGAGAGAGAGAATTACAACAAAATAAAAATCTCACAAAACACTCAAATAAAAAAATAAAATAAAAATAGAAGCTTCATGTGTCTTGAGGATTGCTGAAAACTAATATGCTCAACACTGGAAGACTACTCCATTTTGTCCAAAAGAAGCTAAATGTCCGGACGGCCAACTAGGGCTAGCAAAACCTCCCTTGTTGTAAAACCGAGAAAAAGAAAAAAAGAATATGTAGGTGGCTCAACTAATCACTTTCGGTTAGATTATAACAAAACTAATATGAAACTAAAGTATGAAAACTAATATAAGATAGAAAGTGCAAGAAAATGAGTAACAGATAGAAAATGCAAGAAAATGCAAGAAAATGAAAGAATTGAAAACTACACGCTTCCGATTAGATTGCAACAAAACAATATGAAATGAAAGTAAGAAAATGAATTTGAAATAGAAATAAAAGAATTGAAAATTCACCTTCTAAAGAAATGGTAGGCTTCTTGATTTCCAAACTTCCTTTTGATCACCCTCAAGGTTATGATTATGATCTTAATCCTCAATTCAAGAGCTTGAAATTTGAGGTTAGAATGATGGTTTTGGACAAATGTATGATCACACTTTAATCTTGTTCAACTTAGCAAGACTACTCTCTCTTTGATCAAAGCTTTGGGACTTGGTTCATGAGTGGTTTTTGCAAGGGAAGATGAGATATGGTGTATAGCTTGAGAAAATGGAAGTTCACAACTAACACTTAATTTTGTTTAACTCTCGAATTCAAAGCTTAAACTCTCTTTTTCTCTATCTTTAGCCTTCTCTACTCAATCGATCCTTCTTCTCCTCTTAACAATTTGATGTATGCATATAGGCAATGCAAGTGGTGAAATGGCAGAAGACAAGAATGGAGCATTAATAAAGACAATAGAGAAAATAAAGCACTAATGGAGCTAATGGAAGACAAAAGTGGAGCATTACCTTCAATGGATTAAGTACTAGGCAATGAAGGTTGAATATACATGCATTTAATGCATGAATGGGTCAGAAAATTGGTTTAGGAAGTGCCCCACCCGAACTAACAAAAAACCTGGGCAATTTGTCTCTGGCGGTTGACCAAGCGGAAGACTGCCTAGAAACAGATTTGCGTATTTTGCTCATGTTTGGCTGCATTTCACTCCAGTTTAGTCCAACCTCGCTTCGGGTGTCCAACGGGGCTTAAATACTTGACCAAAATAGGCTTAACGTTGGGAACAAAGCTCAAATTTCATCTCTCTTATTGAGGATTTTGTGAGAAACATATTTTGATTTTCATCATCGGGTGATCAAAAGAAAGCACCCAAGTCTTAGGGCTGGTCAAAATGGGGTATCTATAGTTGCCCCCTCTTTAACAAAACTCAAAGTCATTTCATGATGTGAGTGAATGTTAAAGCCCGAAGATGAACCTTTTGACGAGGTTGTAAGACTTGGGCAAACAAAAAAAAAAGATGCAAATGCAATTTGTTGAAACTGAGGGTTGCCTACATATCCCTTTACAAGGAATCAAATCAGCATAGTTTAGAGGCAAGATGCAAATAACATGCTCGAAATACAATTTGAAAGTTGGACTTACACGCTTTCCGTAGCCAGTTTTTTTTTTTTCTCGAAAATTCATGATTATGTAATGCAATGTAATGTAATGGAATGATGATAAACATATGAAGGTAGCAACATGAGAGGCAAGCCTTGCAAATAATGTGAAGCATAACAAGAGGTGCATCGCATATAAATGTGCCACAACACAAACAATAAAATGGAGTGCATCGCATACAAATGTGCCACAACACAAATAATAAAGGGGAAAGTTTTATTCGAAATCCAAATACGTCTCACGTGAGAGGAGGAATAGTGAACTCGAAATCCAAATGCGTCTCTTGCGAGAGGAGAAATACTGGTATAACTAACATGCATACCTAATCATATTTCATATGGAGAGGGGAAAGGTTTTAACTGGGAAGACCTCAAATCCTAACACGTTTCACGTGAATGGTGGAAAGGTGGTGTAACCAACAGGTGTACCTAACCGTATTTCATACGGAGAGGGGAAAGGTTTTCACCGAATAAACTACAAATCCTAACATGTTTCACGTGGAAGGAGAAAATGTGGTGTAATGAATAGGCATACCTAACTGTATCTCATATGGAAAGGGGGAAGGTTTTAACTGAATAAACTGAAAATCCTAACACGTTTCATGTGAAAAGAAAAAATGTGGTGTAACCAATAGGCGTACCTAATCACATCTTATACGAAAGGGGGGAAGGTTTTAACCGTATTTCAGTGATGCACAAATACATTGGTATACATACAACATACATTAGTATACTTACACATACTTAGTGTACATACACATATATACACAGACATACATATACATACCAAATATATTCATATATATACATACTTTTATATACAGATACCTATACATACATATACAGAATATATTACATAGATATACATATAAAATATATATATACATATATATACATACAAAATATAAACATACATATATATAGGCAAACATACAAATACACATATACATACGGACACATATACCAATACATCACATACGGTATACACATATACGGTGTACATATATATATACAGAATATACACATACAAATACATACATATTATATATAGATCATATATCTCTGTCCCATGTTTCTGTCTCTCTCTCTCTCTGCCCCGTTGGTCTTCATCGAGCATCGTGTCTAGCGCACAATTTCAACAATCATGGCGCGCCTGATAGACAACAACTGGACTAGCCTCATTTGTCAAAGATTGCCTTAACAATCCCTTTTCTCTTGGTTTCTTTTTCTTTTGTAGCTTCTTCTTAAACCGAGGCCTGCGAGAGAGTATAGCAGAAAGCTGTAAACTCCCCCTACCATTACTCTGCCAATTTTCTCTTTAGAGGCATTACTCTCCTCTGATATGGCCTTTTCCCACCATACTTTTTCCCTTTTCCCAGACCTTAATGACTCACTGATAAAGATTGCTGACACCAACTCCTTGGAGCCTCGATAGAGTGTCCCTGCCCCTACCATTGTTTTAAGTTTTCTTGCATTGTTAGTCGATTAATTGATGGCAGCGCAGTTTGACAATGATGCTAACTCTTATACATTAAATTCCTATGTGGAGACCATAATCGCGGTCTCCAATTTGTCCTGCCGGCTACATACCAGGACAAATAAGGTACTCTTGCTGAAAGCATAACTTTATCTTTTCCATTCCATGTTTCAAGATGCCCAAAAGGAGATTAACCAATTGAAAAAAGGAAATACAGAGTTGAAATGCCAGGCAACCTCCGCAGCTTGATTCAAAGCTCCTTAGTGCTCCTCATTTGTTGGACGGCATAGAGTAATCTCTTTTAGAAGCTTTGCAAATCTTTGAAGCGAGTCTTCAAGAGCTTTCAAGGAATGAAGATGTGGTGAGGCAATTGACAAAGAATCATAATGAAGCCATCTGCAAATGATGTCAGTTTGTAATTGTTGAACTGCCACTAGCGATCCAAGAACATTCCTTTATCTTTGTTTTTGTTTTCTTTGTTTGTTTGCTTGTTTTTTTTTTTCCCCATTTATTTTTGCACGGGTGTGGGCACTTAGCTTTAGCTCTCTTTGGTACCACTTTGATTGGGGTTAATCCCTGACATTAATAAAATGAGTTTGTTTTGCAAATCTGAATGGTATGAATGGCACAACACTGAGCATGAAAACCATTGTGTTTTGAATTTTGCAATTGAGAATGGTTGCATTTCAATGAATCCTGAATTGAATGTCGAGCCTATAATGGACCAAAACACAAAATACAACTCAATGAAAGGAAAACAAAGCAAAAACCTTCCCAAATGCACCCCTTTATGCTTGCTAGAATAAAATGGACACAAAACAAAACATCACTGGTCAACCACCTGACTAAAGGACATCACCAGAGATAACTACTGTGCATTCTCCGGTGAGTGCTTAACTTAAAGAAAAAGTACAAGTTAATGTGACCTGGGTAACGAGGACTTGAGAGTGCGGGAAAAAGATAGAAAATCTGACTTGACTGTGCCCCTAGTTCATCGCTTTGATATTTTCCGTTTGGTTTTCTAATAAAAAGAGTTTGGTTAACATGAGGGTTTGCTTAACCTGCTTGTTCCACTTCTCTATTTTGAAATCATGTAAGTCAGGCTATGAGCACTGAAAATTTTTCATTTTTGGTCTAAAGAATGGTCTGGGTTTCGCAAAAATGGAGTAATTATCGAGAAAATTAGTCAACTTCATGAAAAATCCTCAAAATTTGTTTTTGCAAATGACCACTACCCGACAAACATGAAATGAACCCTTGAGATGCACAACTAAATTTGTCTTGCAATTGAACTCGTCATGAAGGAGAAATAGGACAGTTGAATTGAACGAGATGAGCCAATCAAACATAGATAGGATAGCCGAGTCGAATAAAGATACACTAATCAAACATGGATGGGATGAGTGAGTTGATAAATGATTAGGGCTGAAATTCAAGATAAAGTTGCTTATGTATCCAAAAATTAGGAATCAAGTAATATTTAGTTCCGGCTAAGGTTCACTCGGGTATTAACACTCTTCTTTTGCGCTTTAACTTTTGTTAAAGCTACCCTTCGGGTTTTTGGCCTTGCGAGTTTTTTTATTTTTCAAATTTTTTTTTTAAATTTTCCAACCTTTTTTTTTTTTTTCATTTTTTCATTTTTTCATTTTCCATTTTTTTTTTGTTTTTATTTTATGCTCTAACTTTTGCCTAGGTCTCCATTCTTGGTTTTCGGCTTAGCGAGCCTCTCAAGGATAATATTTCTTCAACTTATCCACGTTGATTGGTTACGAGAGCTCTAAACCATCAAAATCCATGAGAATGATAGCTTACCCTAACCAAATTGACTTGATGATGTAGGGACCCATCCAATTGGGTTTGAACTTGCCCCTAGGGTCGTGGATAGGAGCTCGATTGTCCTTCAGCACTAAGTCTCATTCCCTCAAATTCCTTGATCTGGCATTTTTGTTGAATGCTTTGGCAATCTTGTGTTGATACCCCTGAACGTGGTATAACACCTTCAATCTTCACTTATCAAGTATTAGCTCCTCAAAATCAATTTTGTTGCCAATTAGCTTTTACTATTTGACATTCAGCCATATTCCTCAATGAAGATACTTCTAATTTGATCGGCAAAAAAACCTTCATTCCATATACCAAAGAGTAAGTGGTTTCCCCAATAGACGTTCGGATCGATGTCTTGTATCCCCAAAGCTCAAAAGGCAGTTTATCTGGCCAATCTCTATAGGTTTCCACCATCATACGCAGAATAGTCTTGATGTTCTTATTTGTAGATTCAAAGGCTCCATTGGTTTGTGTCATGTATGTTAATGACTTGGGAAAAGCCATGTTATATTTCTCAAGTAGAACTGTCACTTCTCCTCTGATGTGTGAGCCATTGTTTGAAATTACTTCATTTGGCACCCCATATCGGCCAATAATGTTATTCTTGATGAATTTGGCCAGGTGTGATGCTTTTAACACTAAAAACAACTGTTCTTTGACCTACTTGGTAGAGTAATCAATGGCAACTAAGATAAACTCATGCCTATTTGAACCCTTCAGTGTGATTACCCCGATAATGTCTATGCCCCCAGACTAAGAAAGGCCAAGGCAAAGTCATGTTATAGAGTTTTGATGGCGAGATATTCATGCGATTGGCGTCGATTTGACATTTGTGGTATCTCCTAATGAAGTCAATACAATCACCGTTCATGGTTAACTAATAGTATTTGTGTCTAAGGATTTTTCTAGCCAGTATTATATCGTTCATATGGGCTCCACACTCTCCTCCATGGATGGTTTCCATGATACACTTTGCCTCTTCTTCCTCTACACACAACTTATGCATTTCCAGATGTCCTCTTCTGTACTCCTTATCTTTGCAGATGATGAAATGAGCAGCCAGACATCATATCTCCCTTTTGCCCTTGGCATTTGCCCCTTGTGGGTATGTACTGGTTTCCAAAAAGTTCCAAATATCAAAGTACTAGGGGTTTTTATCTCGAACTTCTTATGTTGCAGCTATATGCAGGCATATATCTTTGTTTTGTTAGGATTGGGCACATGTTAACTCTAATTGGTATATCTATAACAAAGGCTAGGGTTGCCAACGCAATTAGCAAATCGGTTATTCTCTCGAACCTTGGGATCAACATGTCTAAGATTTGATGATAGAATTTCATTTTCTCCTCGTTAACCTTCCAGTGTCCATTGGCTTGAGAGACGATCAAGTTTGAATCCCCACTCATATCCAACTTTATTGCCTCTAGTTCTAGAGCTGCTTCCAGTCCGGCAATGCGTGCCTTATACTCTTCTTGGTTATTAGACACCCTAAATTGAAGTTTGAAAGCTAAAAGGATATGGGAATCATTTGGCATTATAAGCAAGACACCTATCCCAGAGCCAAATTGATTGGATGCTCCATTAAAGTACAATTTCCAAGTGTCTTCTTCCATCTGCATGGCATCTTCATCTGGGAATGAATAATCCATATCTTCTTCTCCTTCAATCGGGTGATTAGGCAAAAATTTTGCCACGACCCTTCCTTTAATAGATTTGCGAGCGACATACTTAAGATCGAATTCAAAAAGCAAAAGCAACTAACTAGCTAGCCTACTAGTAAGCACTAGTTTCTCAAAGAGATATTTGATGGGGTCTAATCTTGAAACCAGAACTGCCGAGTGAGTTAACAAGTAGTGTCTTAACTTCTTGGTCATCCAAACCAAAGCCAAGCAAGCCGTTTCCAAGGGAGTGTAACGGGCCTTGTATTCAAGCATCTTCTTGCTCAAGTAGTAGATGGCTTTCTCCACTTTCTTTCCCGACTCTTGTGCAAGCATACATCCCATGGTTGATTCAGTCAGTGATAAATACAAAATTAGCAATTTTTCTGGCTTAGGTGGCGATAACACATGTAGATTCTACAAATACTACTTAACTTGCTCGAAGGTGAACTAACACCAATCATCCCATTGGAACTTCTTTCCTTTCTTTAACAAACCAAATAGTAGTTCACAGGTCAAGGTTAATTTAGAAATAGACCTCATTATGAATTGCACTTTACCTAGAAAGCCTCGCATGTCTTTTTCAGTCGAGAATGGGATACTTAAACTCCGGCAGATGCAACAGCATACTCTATCTGCCGTACCATATGGATTAGAGAGTCAATTAACTGGAGGCATTGCTCAGTGTAGGCCGCTAGAGGCTGTGGAAGGAACAAAGTCATTAGTAATAAGGTAAAACAATGAGAAATAATGGGTGAGGCTAAGGTTAAAGGAAAGATGTATATTTGACGCATGTCCAAAACAAGTGTAATCACAGGCCTCTCTGGAGGCTCGAGAGGGATCTCCTGCAACGCCCCATTCGAGCTCATATATGTTATCGATGTGGAAAGCACAGGGAAGCCAATGGTAGGATCAACTGGAGGAACATGAATTGTAGCAGTTGGAGCAGGAACAGGGGCAACAACAACAACACCAGCCTCAACAACACGGTCAGTGCCTAGAGTAAGAGGAAGCACGATATGGGTGTGCAAGAAGGCAGTATAGTCCCCATGCCAGTAGAACAGGTCAGCCTCCTGTCAGGCCATCATCGCGTCATGCTTCTCCAGGTCAATAATGTCATCTGCAGTCCTCATACATAGAGAAAGATGAAGAGGAACACCTGGGACTACCTAGCCTATTGCCTGGTGCAAGAAGCGGTCTTCTAAGTACCAAGCCCTACAGAATGGACCCTTTAGAAGGATCCTTATCCGAGAAGCCGCCCAGGACACGGCAAAATGTTCCCTCACAATGTGGGGCATGGCTACCCGAGGATGCTAGTCAATCTACAAACAAAAAAATGCAAGGATAATTTTAGATACTGAGATATGAGGATAAAGTGATGAGGAAGAGAACATAGATCAAGTTTAGTTTAGCGTACCTGAGGAGAGGTCACGATGTCAAATAAATGCTAGTATTAGGCAAAACTACGGGTATAGCGATACCGAGAGCGAAATGGACTATCAAAGTATAGCAATCGAGGTAACACCCATTTGATTGGTTAGGTCCGCATTGCCCCAATCATAATCTCCCACTCTTGGGAGGTCCGCTAGGGTACTCAGTAGATACAATCCAATGGTATTTTTTCTGTTCGCAAACAGAAAAGCACAGAGAACGTAAAGAAGAAAACCTAGGGCATAGTGTGTCGTCTTCTCAGGGGTCTAGGGCAATGGGCCACAGAAAACTAGTACAACCAGATTGTACCAGATTATCATGGGACTGGAAAACTCAGGGATTGTCCTTAGAAGGTGAATTTGGGCTACACGCCACTCTCCCATGTTTCAATCAAATGGGATCGGGTCACCCCCTACCCGAAGGCCAGTAATCAAAGTGAAGTTGTAAGGGGTCATCATCATTTCCCCGATAGATGAAAAGTGGAAGGAGTTGGTGGTGTCCCACCACCTCTCCACCAAAGTGGAAAATATGGACAAGGTGCTTTGGAGCTGTGAGATCTCAGAGCAAAACATACTGAAGCCTACAACATCCACGAGAGCTTGGACCCCAGGAGGGCTGACTCCATTCCAGCTGTAGGGATAGATCATAGTCCCATATCCTTTCATCGCTCGACTGTTAGCCTGTTGCAAAAGATAGTTGTTAGCAAAGTGTAGAGATAAGACAAAAATAGAATACAGATGAACAAAAGCAAGGTGGAGTTAGGTTCTTGCCAATCCTAGGTGTATGCGTCACTCTAAAAAAAATACATTCGCGGATACCCCACGTCAAATGTTAACATACTTTCGCGGATCAATCGATGAGTATGTGGATAGTAAGTGGCCAGGTCGAATGGCCTCTCACACAAAGTTGGCATCTCAGGCTCTAACACTAGAGAGATAATGTCCTCTGTTGCTACGTCTGGATCATCGATCTGAGTACCCATGTTAGTGACAAGTTCAGGAACCTCAACTTCGGGGACAAGAGAGGGCACGTCACCCTCAATAATTTTAGGAGCATCATTCTCGTGAGAAAGTTCAAAAGGTGAAAAGGTGGTTTTCGGAGGGAGTTATATCGAATGAATGAGAGTTGTGGTGTTTTATAATGTTTTGTGAGGTGAAAAGTCAAAATTGTCCTGATGCCGATAGAAATTTGGTGAATCTTGATTTGTTCGGCCGGACATGTTTTTGTTTTGAGAGAGAAAAAGTGGTAGCAAGATGATGTTATCTGAGTAAACTCCCATTGTTTCTTGAATGATACCTATTTCCATCTAAAGTGAGGAGAGTGCGATGCTGATCAAGTTCATTTCAATTTTAGAGGGGCAATGTTCAAAATAGAGAGCCATTACAAAAAAGGGTTTACAATGAGAGATATGGCCAGTTGTCATGATTCATATTTTACAACCTGCATTACAGAAGGGCTTCTCTATACAAATTCCCTGAACTATACAAAGACTATATAAAGTCCATCCTCCTTTCTTGGCGCAAAATGGGAGAGGATATGCCAAAAGTGGGTGTGACTCTCAAAACCAAGTCGGACTAAGCTGCAGGAATAGAATGGCAGCGCTTCAAGAGGTAGTTGAACCCTCTCGGTATGTCCTCGTCGCTACTACTACCACTTTAGCTATTAGATCTCTCCTCGGAGTTAAAAGACTCAAGAGTGGGGGGGCCAAAATAGTTCCATGTCGTCCTGTAACAAAGGAATGATCAGTCTAAGAACAAGAGATAGAAATTGATTGAGGGATGAGTTAGCAAAAAGATTAGAGAGGTAACCTCATCAGAAAGGTCTGAAAAAGGAGAAGGCAAGGAACTGTGAGGAAAGGGTCCACGTTCTCGACCTTGTCCTCGCTCATTACTACTACCCCGAGCACTGCTCTCACCTAAGCTCTAGCTTGGTTCATACTAACGACCATGAATGCACGCATGGCCCATGACTCTTCTATAACTTGGACCACGGGTCTTGTCGCGACCTCTAATTTGGGCAATGGCATTGGTCAGCTTAGTATTCATCTTCCAAAGGGCAGCAAGAGAGAGAACTCATTCTCTTCTACCAATGGAAGAAGAAACATCTTCATTAGGAGTGCGAATCACTGTTGACCTAATAAAGGAATTGGGGCTATGAGAGGGAGGAACGTTGTTAGCTATGAGGAGTGATCAAGAGTGGTGTAATGAATGTCAGTGTGTTATTCGAGTTGAAATAGGTAGGTCTCAAATGGTTTTGTGCCTTTTTGTAACTTTCAGATGGGAAAAAGTCAGAAATGCCGCGTCGCTGCCTGACTTGTTCAGCCGAATAATTCTTTATTTGGCCGATTAATGATTGATCCGGCCAGAGGAAGGCCGGAAATTACTTGGTCTAGTATTACAGGAACTTTGGAGTTTTATTTTTAGTTATTAAATAGTCGTTGCAAGCTCAAAATTCATTCGTTCAAGATTCATTCATTTGTTTATGAAGCAATGTACATAAATAGGGGGTTGTTCATTTCATTAAAAGAAGGTTACAACTGGGTTTACACATCGAAAGTTGTTCACAAAGTTCAAAATCCCCTAGGTTTATACAAAACACTGTTGCGTAAAACAAAAAGAAAGAAGAAAAAAGATAACAAAAGTGGGATCAATCTTGGGAAGCGAGCTAAGTGGCAATTGTGGCAGACCCGTGGAACAACGGATAGCCAGCCCCATCGGGCTCGTCATCATCATCGTTGGGGTCACTGCTACTATAATAAGGATCATTAAAGTAGCCATTGAACTCATCACTCTCCTTGTCATCATCATCACTACTGATGACAATCACATTAGGAGGTGGAACAACCTCATCATCCTACAAGAAAAAGAAAAAATATGAACCATTACTGGAAGATCAAGGGTGAAAGCAATTTGAAAAAGGATGAATTTTGGCTTTTAAAGAAATAAACCTCATCCAGTAATTCGAGAAATGTGAATAAAGAGGACCTCGCCCACGGCCTTGACCTTGACCCTGACCCTTGCCAGGACCTTGGTTAGGCCAGCCGGCCATCTATCTTATAATTCGATCGGTTGTTATTATGTCTGGCCTAGAAGATGTGTTACAAACCATTAATATGTTTTCTCCAGAGCATCAGCGAATGTTTACAGTTGTTGTTTCCATCATCATTGGAAGTATGGTCATTTAAGTTTTCAGCTGAAAGGCTTTTGAAGAAGCATCACAATCTAAGCCAAGTCAACCTTGAGTCCCATGGGCTGTAATGAATGTATCTTGAGCATCACTTGCTACGTTGTTATGTTGTGTTTTTCCAGCATTTGTTTCATTGCATGTTGCATTTACCCTTTCATATTCATTCTCTGTCGTGTTTGTGCTAGGCATGTGGTCCATCTTCACTTTCGTCTTTGTTCTTCCTTTTATGTTTCGGCATGTTTGGAGTTTGGTCCTCCTCTCACATTGCGGCTTATTTGGAGATTGTTACATCCCTATCATGTTATGGCGTGTTTGGGGTTTGTTTCAGGGTTCACTTTTGTTAACTGTCAGTTAGGATTGAAGTTCCCTATTGCTGTGACTACCGGTCATATGTGAGTTTGGCTTCAGCCGCCCTCCCTCCTCTTACATTGCAGCGTGTTTGGGGTTTGTTTCAAGGTTTACCTTTGTTGACTTCTGGTTAGGATTGGAGTTCCTTATCGCTGTGATTACCGGTCACGAAAGAGTTTGGCTTCGACCACCTTTCCCCCTCTTACGTTGTGGCGTGCTTGGGATTTGTTTTGAGGTTCACCTTTGTTGACTACAAGTCAAGATTGGAGTTCCCTATCGTTGTGATTACTGGTCACGTGCGAGTTTGGCTTTGGACGCCCTCCCCCCTTTCATGTTATGACGTGTTTGGGATTTGTTCAAGGTTCACCTTTGTTGACTGTTGGTCAAGATTGGAGTTCCCTATAGCTATGATTGCTGGTTACATGCAAGTTTAGCTTTGACCACTCTTTCGCCCCATATTGTAGTGTGTTTAGGGTTCGTTTTGAGGTTCACCTTTGTTGACTGTCGATCAGGACTGGAGTTCCCTATCGCTATGATTGTCAGTCACGTGCAAGTTTTGGCTATGGCCACCCTTTCTCCTCTCACGTTGTGACATGTTGGAGTAGTTTACGAAGTTCCATGTTGCTGTGACTATCGGTCACGAGTGGGTCTGGCTTCGGCCATCTTTCTTCTTTTCGCATGGAGTGCGTTTGGATTTGTTTTTTTTTCATTTGTGGATCTTAGTTATTTTTGCATCATTAAACATGCTTCATGTCTTTTGCATAAGGTTCACTTTTTTCATTTTCCATCTTTGTAGCTTTAACCTTGTTCTATCTAAATGCGCCTTTCATGCCATTTGCATCATCAATTTTTTTTTCAAAATCCGATAGTGTGGCACACATAAGCCCAACTTTGAAGCAACTGGCCACGCATGGTGTGTAAGTCCAACCTTTTCCAAATATATTTTGAGCATACCATTTGCATCTTGCCCCTAAACTATGTTGGTCTGATTCCTTACAAAGGGATACATAAAGAACCCTTGAGTTCAACCGTTTGCATCAGCATTTTATTTGTTTCCCCAAAGTCTTACAGCCGTATCAAAAGAGCTATCTTTGGGATTTGACATTCACTCACATCATGAAATGATACACCGAGTTTTGTCAAAGAGAGGCAACTGTAGACACCCCATTTTGACCAGCCCAGAGACTTAGGTGCTCTTTTTTGAACACCTAATGATGAAATCGAGATGTGCTAATCATATGAGTTCCTCAACAAAAAACCCGAGAGTTGAACTTTAAATCCCAACCAAGTACTTGTTTTGGCCAAAATGTTTTTTAACCAATTGAAAACCTTTTGCAAAATATGCTTGGTTACATAGTTCCAGACATTTCCATGATGTCCTAAGGCTCATCTTTTCAAACTTAAAATGTTGTCTCCTTGGAAAATGGACTAAGCAAAGGATATGATGTGAATGAATGGAGAGGGTGGAATCCTCATAATACATTTTTTTCCCTTTCAAATCATGCTAACCTTACCTTATTTATCCAATGATGTATATTCTAGCTGGCCAGACAACAATTCATGGTCGGATGGGAACATAGTTAACTGGATGTATAATGGTATGGCCGACTGAATTGTTCAGAGCAGAACATTTTTGGGAATTTTGGCCTTTTCTGCTAGTTTTTCATAAATTTCTCAAATAGTTATGTCCAAAACTCTATATATAGAGGACGAAAGTTAATTTGATAGGGTTAACAAATTTTGCCCAAGGCCTAAGAAGAGAATTGAGAACTTTTTTCCCTCACTTCACCTTCAACCTCCATTTCCTCAATTTCAAACTTCAAAAAAACCATTCAAGCTTCACTCCAAGCTTCTTGTTGAGGATCTTGAATACCCTAAGCTATATCTAAAGGGCCTTGATGATGCCCAGAAAGAGTTTGAGAACAAAGAAGACTATCCTCTTTAAAGAGTTGAACTTTTGAACTTTGTAACATCTTTTCTCTATTGTTCTTCATAACTAAGCTTTGAATTCTATTGTAGGCTTGTAATCTTGCAATAAGTCCTCATGGATGTGGTTGGGGCTAGAAAGTAGTCACCCATCCGTTGAGTTGATAGTTTTCCTTACTTTTCCATAGCTTTAATATTGTTTCTTACTTTCTAGAGTTATAGTCTCTTATTATTGTGTATTGGAACCTTGTGGGTGCGATTGAAGGTAGATATTATCCATCCATCTACAAGTTAGATTATGTAAAGTAAATTCGTTAATACTTTTTATCCTTTCTCATCACATATCTCATCATTCCATCACATTGGTCTATATGTCTCGACCTAAACTCAAGCCAAATGAGTGAAAGTGGTTATTTCATAGGGCTAGAGGTGTGATCTTCGAGATTTGACATTGAGGAACTGGTTGTCCTTCATATTCATTGATTTTTCTTGGAAGTAAAGGAAGAAGTTTTTGGTCAAAGATGTTGAAAACTCTTTTTTTTTTTTTTTTTTTTTTTTTTTTTTTAATCATTTGTGAATATGGAAAGGGGTGGAAACACCCTTGTTTCATGAACAAAAGAGAAGTCTTCAATAGCCTTTGATGGATTCGTTACTTTAAAGGCAAAGCTTCTACTAAGAAATGATAGGCATTAACCTGCTCTCTCTAATTGATAGCATGGATTTGGGTACTAACCTACCCTTATTCACAAAGAGATGATTGTAGGTTCCTATCTATTTCCTAGGCTTCAATTTTGTTTGTTTAAATTCATTCAATTTGAGAAATTATGGTTGAATACCTATTGTATATAATTATTTATGTAATTGGGGCCTATCTACCTCCTCCTTAAGTGTTCTCTGCCAGAGAGAGAGGTAGAAAAGGATGAACACCCCTTGGAAACTATGCTCTTTTTTCTTCTTTTTTTTTTTTGTTCTATTATGTTCTTATTGCACAAAAATAGTGTTCCTCCCGGAGAATTGGATCGGTCTTTTTTTGGTGCGGATGATTTCGTATCCAACCCAGTATGGCTTATTCCTAGGTAGAGCATAGTAGAACATGACAATTTCTGGGGGAGTGTTCTCCTAGCATTTTGAGTTGTTATTTTGTATTTTTAGCTTGATTTGTTAGATTCAACAGTAAATTGGTTGAATTAATTCATTTGTTGTAATAATTCCTCCAATCCCACGTCTTATTCATTCATTGGTTGTAATAATTTCGCCCCTCCCCCTTTCTTTCTTATTCATTCAAATTGTTGTAATAACTTCCAACCCTACATCTTTCTATCCCTTTTATTTACACGTTTTTCTATGGATATATGGCATCCTGCTTTATTTATCATACCCAAGTTGTGCATCCATTTTTTTTTTCATGCATATGGATTTGGTTCATTTTTAGTGATGGATTTTATCAATTCAAAAAAGTGGTTCTTTGCGTTATCTCATATCTTGAAATGATACCCATGTCATTTGATAGTAACCGAATCCCTAGTTGCATATTATGGGTGTACTACATTAGTTATTGGCATATAGGATCATGCATGTATTTCTATCTCATTATTCTTGCTTACTATGAAGTAGTAGGTGAGCATTTTTCTACTTTAGTATTTTGTGTGCACATGTTATTTATCATACCCCTTTGTTATACCTTGAGGTTAGATGCTTAATTGAAATATCTATATGGATGGCAGTAGATAGAGCTTGTGTTGCTTGCACTAGAATGTCATTGAATCTCATGCTACTGTGTTATTTTTTTTATGCTAAGTTATCCAAAATACTTTTCCAAAAAATGCATGCCATCAAAGCATAACCAGAACAAGCGATGCAATCTATATTTTTATGCCTCAGATAGTAATGTTAACATTATTTAAATTTGAAATCAGAATATATGGAGACTATAAAAATCACACCATGACTTAGTAGAGGCTGATCTTTTGATCAAGTGAGTGTGGTGCTCAATTCATGACATTCCCCTCTTATACCTGAGTTCCCAAACCGAGACACATTGGTTGTGACCAACAGTGTAGTTTTCCCAAAAGATTAGGTGACACTTTGAGATCTGGTGATGTAGTCCATTTTCTAGCAAAAGTTTTGCAATAAAATGGGTTTTCTATACAAATTGTTGGATCTGGACTTTCATTTACGTTTCATATTACGTTTGTAAAACTTGATCAGGAGATCGGAAGTCTAAACTGTTGGACGTGCTCGGTAACCCCTAAAAGGCATCCCACAGAAAGCAATCTTCTTTTCATTTGCTCCATACATTGCAAACTGGTGGTAACCTCTATAAGCGTCCAATAAACTCATCTTGCCATGCCCTGAGATGGTGTTAACCAGCTGGACTATCTTAGGTAAGGGGAAGTAGTCTTTTGGACAGGCCTTATTTGGGTTTGTGAAATCCATGCAAACCCGTTACTTCCCATTTTTATTCTTAACCACCACTATGTTGGACACCCAAGTCGGGTAGTGGACTTCTCAGATAGCTTGGGCTTCAAGCAACTTCTCCACCTCTTCTTCTACTGCTTTCACATGAACCAAGGTTGGTTTTTTGGCTCTTTAAATTACTAGTTTTGTTGACCTGTCGATGTTAAGCTTATGGCAGGTGACCTCGAGGCCGATCCCTGGCATCTATGGAGTACATGCAAATACCTTCATATTGTTTGTCAGAAAAAACTTCCAGTTTTCTTTCCACTTATTTAGCTAACCCGGAGCCAAGAAGAAAGAATCGTTTCGTATCCCCTTTGTTTACCAAGATCTTTTTTAAAGGCCCTTGACCTTTGTCTGTAGGCTCCTTGCAGACATCATTCAAGACCTCTTGGTCTTCATCATCTACCGATGCGGTCTGTGTTTCTCGAACACTGCAGGTGTACTTCATTGCTATCATGGAGCCATTTTTTGCCTACACTTGGTCTCCTCTAACATCTTCTATCCGAAACTCAATTAGGAATCGTAGTAATTGGTGAAGTGTTGAAGGGACAACCTTTATCGCATGCAACCAATGTCTCACTAGGATGACATAATACAATGAATGGGTATTGATCACGGTAAACTCTGTTGTTATGGTCTTTCTCCCCGTCTACACATTCAAACTCCTAGACCCTAGTGGCCACGTCGGTGCTCCATTGAATTCGACCATGGGGCTATCGGATGGCTCCAAATTGTCCTTATGAAGGCCAAGCTCTTTTTAATACCTAACATACATGATGTCACAAGAACTGCCTTGGCCAGCCAAAATACTCCTTACCTGACATCCTCTAATCATGAGGGTGACCACTAAAGCATCACTGTGCGAATTCTAGACGACGTTCAAGTCCTCATCTATGAAAGTAATCGTTGGTCCTCAACATCCCTCAGTCCGGGGTTTTTTCTACTGGACCTAAAACACATGTTACAAGTGTTTCACTCTTTGGGTCTCCCCTCTGATCTCGTTTGCACTCACTTTAAAATGGATCACATTGATGATCTAAGGTCTTTTTTCTTGAGGTGCAATGGGTGGGGGTGGTGGTACCCCTGCCGAAGCCTGAGCTAACTTGTCTTGCTCTTCTATCGTCTACTCTTCGTCAATCAAATCTTTTAGATGCCCTTGTCGGACAAGGTCTTCCAGGTGCTGCTTTAAAGCCCAACATCTTTGTGTCATGTGCCTAGTCTCATTATGGTACACACAAGATTTGTTGTGTAATCTCTCCATGGACTCCCCTAGGACCCTTTGTGGTGGTCTATAATAGGGTTGATTTCTAATCGTCTCCAAGATCCTATAGATTAGGATCTTGAAGACCGTGCTGACTGCTTGCATCGCCTTCATCCTCGGCTTGCCATTGTCATTGCTGGCTCAATTCTAGCTTCGCTTGGGTGAGTTGTTCCTCTTTTCCTACTTGGTCACACTTTCCTTGGATGCAGTTCCCTTATTTGATTTCTTATCCTCCTCTACCCTTGCATACTCTCAATCCTCGTCATCAAGTCCTCTATTGTTTTCAAAAAGATCTTTGCGAGCAATTGCTGAAGAAGGTAATCATCGTCCAAGCTATTCTTAAACGAAACAACAGCTAACTCTTGGTTACATCCCAGAATTTGATTGTAAACCTCGTAATATCTCTTGGCGTAGGCCCTCAGGCTTTCCTATCGTCTATCTTCAATGGCAATAGAAAATCAACCCTCAATGGCTACATACAGTTAGTAACAAACCTGGCTACAAGCATCCCAGCGAGGCCTTCCCAGTTCTTGATTGATCCCTTTAGTAACTTTAGGAACCGGTCTGACACAATCTCCCTAAACGTCGATGGGAACACCTTATACAACAGATGGTTGTTCTCGCTCCACAAAGACATGGTGTTCAAGTGCAAACTGACATGGAAATTAGGATCAGACTTACCTTTGTAGACTTGAAACCTCGACATAGTGAATCTCTTCGGTGCTTTAAAAGCGTCCAACTCTACCAAGAACGGTGATTTCAGTTGCTTGATTAACCATTCCTTCTCTAAGCTACGCATTAATTTATGTATAAGTCTTCTGAACCTCCTTCTTTTTCCATATTGCATTTTTTATGTTTTTCCTTTTCTTTTCATTGAGTTTGTCATGGTGACCACCTGAAGGAGCTCTTGTTTGAGTCAAGAATAGTTTCCTTCATCGCCACTTTGAGATCCCAGACAACGTTCAACTGGAACTCGTTGGGGATGGGGTAGTCAACTTAGAGATGTCTGATGTGAGCACCATTGCTTTGCCACTTTTGGCTATCACTGAGGGTGTAGTTCACTTCCCTTTCTATCCTTTACTTTGCACTGTTCTACGTTACTAGAGTTTGATTCCCTCCTAGCCAAATATCAACTTTTTTTTGAATCATCATAGAAATCATTGAATTAAATCACATTCTAGGGACTAGCCTAGGAATGCCTGCTATTTGGCACTCCTACACCCTTACTAAATCTTCTGGTCGACTTTGGAGATTTTTCCTGAAGGCTAAGGACAAGGACCACCAGTTGGTAACCATGTTAGCCAGTTTGGGAAAAAGTGTAGATGACGTGATGATCCTAGTCCGCAGCAACTAGCACTTAGTGTTGAGGAAAAAGTGTGGCTGAGTAGCTGTACAATTTGAACTTGAATGCACACCCTTGAATTGTTTCTAATCAGATTTGTTTCCTACAGGTGTCGAGATTAAAAAAAAAAAAAAAGTTCTGTCATCCAAAGACGATGTAGTGCTTTCCGAAGTGAAGACTACTTTGGACTATACTGGCTGAGAAGACTTTGACGACCCAGGTTGTGCTGCCCACGTTCTGCTTTCTACGACCTTGCATACACAGCTTTTGCAACCGCTGATAATGTGCCAATCCCGAAAGGGGACAACCGTCTCGTGGCCATTACCTATAGTGACACTCTTAGCTTCAGGGACTTGGAAGGACGCTGAGGGTTGGGAATCGATAGAAAAAGATCCATCCTTAAAGGAGGTCGGCACATTAGGGCATGGCCAGACTCCTGAATCTGAGAACTTACCTTGCCAAACCTACTCCTTAGGCAAGGAGGATGTTGAAGCTCCTAGTTGGAAGGACATTGATTTCTTCATTTTCCAAGACTTTGAGGATTTACCAAGCTCTAGAGTAGAAAATATGGGCGTCAAAAAGTTGTCCTTATCGCAAATCGCAAAATGGCAACACGTTGAAAAGATAGCTGCAAAAAATAAGTTGACAACGGTTGCCGACAAGAGCGGGGAGCCTAAGCCTTTGGCAAGAGGATTGTTGCTTAGAAAGTTGTTGAAATCCTCAAGGAATCGACTTAAGTAGTGGCGACCATTGACAAAGGTGATCAAAAGGGCTTAGATTGCCTGCGAATTTGAAGAACCAACCAAACAAAAGGCACGTAGCTCTCGACCTTAGATATCACGGTTCCTTCGTGATTTAGCCTAGAGTTAAAGGTGCTCATGTACCATTTGGGTGCCTCGGCTCTCAAGGAGCCTAGTGTAAGCCCTTAGCCTAGCCAAATCCATCACCTCCTAATAGACAAGGAAATATTGCGTGCCGACGATGATGCTATGGCCACAGCCCTTGTACCTCAATTGGCAATCCTAGTAAGCATAATGCCGAATTACTTTAATTGTAGGCTTTAACAAGATTTTAACATTACTTTTGCAAAATGCCAAAAGAATTGTCGACATTGGACATCGACACCACAATGTGGTGAACCTGGTCAATCAACTCAAAGACAACGCGACAATTGATGAAAAGAAAGCTCAAACAACAACCATTGACCTTGTGATTGCAACTGAGAAAGAAGTTTCTGAACACATGAGGGCTAAAATCGAATACTGAAAGGCCAAAGAATCTAAGATGTTGCGCCTTGAAACAACTTATAATGCAGTGAAGGAGAAGCTTCAAAAGGTGAAGGCTCAACTTATGAAGGTGCAACAATTGGCGATAGAAGCCTTTAAGAAAAGGGAAGAGTCCGCTACTAACAACTGCGTCGATGAAGTGCTGAAGTTTGAGAACAGAGGCTTCAAGCACGGATGGCCCAAGGCCCATGCAGTAGTCGAGGTCACTCTAGACGTACCGATCCCATTTGAGAATGAAGGCATTGATCCCCTGGACTCTGAACTGATTAAAAATGATGCTAACGAGCTTTGTCTTTATGTTTTTAGTTGTTTTTCTTTTGTTTTGTCTTGTTTGTTTTTTTTTTTTTTAGCTAGGGTCATTTTTATGTATAAAATTACTTGCAATCTAATTCAGTTTATTAATGAAAATGATTCTTTTTAGCCAAATAGTAGCTTTAGTTATTGATGCTTAGAATATTTACTTGTATGCATATATGTATCCTTATATGAGAACTCGGCAACGCTATCCAGTACTTGCTAAACATGATGTTTAGGCAAACAAGTCAGCAACACATCTATTCATTATGCATGCAATCAACATCATAAAATGTAAAGCTTTTGTCGAGTGAGGTATTAAGGCTACAAAGTTGGCAACATGCCCTCATTGTCCATGCACTCGGCATTAGCATGATGTTTAAGTAAATAGGGTAAACCTCATCTTGAATACCTTGTGCCAATAGAATTAAAGGCCGACATGCCCCCGCCTTGATAATGAAACAATGACTAGGCAAACATAGGCCAACCATCATGGTGTTGCCGATGATTAGCGGTCATGTCGGCGATGTGATGAGTTTGACACGTGGCGTCTGTTAAATGCTTTGAAAGGAGGCGAATAACGGCTATTTAAAGCGATGTGTGCGTTGCCCATTTTCTTTGTGGCTATTTTGAATTTGAGATTAATAAGGCGTGAAATTCCTTCCTCTTGAAACCATATAATGCAACTTCCATATTCTTTTCTTTTAATTTTTCTTGATCTACTGAAAAGTAACTCTCAAAATCACACTCTGCGGCTACTCTACGTTATTGATTTTTGTCTAGATCTTCCTTTAACGTCTGGAAGGATATTCATCAATAGTAAAGGGAAAGCGAGGAGTCTCACTGAGTTAGATGAAGAAATTAGCCAACGTTCTCGCTATAATTCCGGTTGTAGAGGTTTGTTAAAATGGAGAAAGAAAATAGATGACATTTTCTACAACAACCCTATCGGAGCTTCGGTCAAAAAGAATAACAAAGCAGATTGCCCAGGGGTGATGTACGCGATAAAGGGGCCAACAGAACAGTTAGCACCCCTAATGTAAGTGAGTCGAGCATACTAGCTTACCCCTTGAGCTTTGTAGTCTTCGTTTGGAGTAAGCCAATGATGGAGGTTGACTCACTGGTGAATGATCTCAATGTGGCCGTTGAATTCACACACCAAATCTTTCCTAAAGAAGTCGAGAGGTCATTAACCAACCTTAACGACTATGAGGTTTTCGGGTAAGGAATTCATGGAGTCATGAGGGGGCTCTATAGCTCGTACAAAGTCGTGATCGTCTTCGTCTTTGCTGAAGAGATCAGGCAAAAAGATGGATTAATTCGAAACTTGGAGCGATAATTGGCTGAAACTGAGAAAAAAATCGAAGTGGAGGCAAAAAGAGCCAGGGTGGCAAAGAAAAAAGCAGCGGGGACTATTGACTTGGCAATGACCCAAAACAAAGGAGCACATCCAAATAGATTATGCGTTATTCGATCTAGACACTGCTAAACCTTTCCTGAATAACCCACATCAAAGCCAAGTTTGCGACTGAGGATTTAAAGAAAGAAAGGAGCGTGGAGTGTGCACAATACCAACAACCTCATGACGATCTCTTACGATGTGAGAATCATGGTTTCAAGCATGGATGAACCAAGGCGTTCAATTGGCAAATATAGACATTGAATCGCTTTACACAAATTTCAAAATGCCATTCAAAGCATATGATGTCAAAAAGATGGATAGCGAAGACAAGGGCCCCAAGACACAAAAAGCTGGACTTAAGCCACAAAAAGCTAAAACAATAAGCAAACACATGAGACTAACTAGGTATGCAAGCAAAACATAAGGAGGGGAGGCTATCCCCTCCAATTTTGGATCTCAAAATAAGTTTTTCACCACTGAAAAAACCTCTGAAATTCAGTGGTTAAAAGGCCAAAAAAGTTGGTTTGAAAGTGATGAAAAATGGTACAAAAGCTTAACAAACAAAGGAGCAAGAAGGGTGGACCACCCCCTAACTCAAATGGCCTCAAACCAACACTTTTAAACCATAAAAACAAAGTTTTTGACAGTTCAAAATTAGCCCAAAAACAGTTGAAAAAAATGGGAAAACAAAGATACAAAATAAGCTTAAACAAGGTAAGTGCTATATCTTTGAAGCAAAGCACAAATTAGGCACAAATTCAAGCTCAAACCTCCTTCTAGACCTCAAACAAGACTCCAAGGAATCTCAGCTCAAAGATGGTCAAGTTTGATTAAGGGTTGGTATGCAAAAGTATAGAGAAACTACGCAACCAAACACAAAATATCAAGAGAGAAAGAGAAAGCTAGAGAGAGAGATATTTTTTTTGGTCTAAAATTGCTAACCCTCAAAAATGGGGGAGGAACCTCCCAATATATAGAAAAACAAGTCTTGAGCTTAGGAACATCCTACCATACACGTGTATGGAAATGCAGCTCAGTGTCCAACAGATGGCATAGCTATTAATAAATATCTGGAAAAAGAGACTGACAGACGTCGGCCAAAACTTATAGCCAATCGGCCACCACAAGCCAAGGCCGACAGTCCAAGGGGCTGGCCGACAGGTCACCCACTCATCCAGACTTGAAACAACAAGCTTTTGGTCCAAAACAATGCACAAAACAGATAAAGTTTCAAGGCTCAAAGGCAAGGTACTCCACCAAGGACTTTGAGCACTCAAAACGAACACAAACAAGTGCAATCATTGAGTGCACAGGCGATGACGTCCGAGTCTTGAGGACGGTCAAAAATGTTTGTGTTGCCATATCAAGCATACTACCATAAGGCTAAGTGCTAACTTAAAATATCTCTTTGAATGTCAGTGAATAAAGGTTATTTCTCTTAAGTTGGGATGATTATGATAAATGCACATATGAGCTTGCTTTTTTAAGTAGCACATATGCAAAACTCTTTTCAAACAAACATAAAATCAAAGCAATCTAAAGTGATTGACGTAGTCTATACTTATGTGCCTCACATAGTAATGTTAGCATAAAAATCAAAACAAGATCATATAATGTACATAAAAATCACATCAAGATTAGTAAAGGCCGATCTTTGATCAGGTGAGTGGGTACTCAATTCATGACCTTCCTCTCATACCTAAGTTCTGAGCAAGACACTTTGGTTATGATGGACAAGTGGCCTTTGCACGAGTTACGGGTTTCCTAAATTTCTCAAAATATTTATCGGTAACTCTGAAATCCAAAGAATCTGATCCATTTTGGCATCTTTGATGATAAATGGATTTTCTAAAGATTTGCGATTAGGACTCTCATTTGTGTTTTTCATTTCACATTGCACTTGTGAAACTGATTCGTAACCACCGAGCCGAATTATAAGGCTATCGTATTCGAGGAGCATGAGAAACCAGCTACAATAATAGATAACACCTCTCATGCAGATGTACATAATATAGTCACCCAATACATGTGCTTATCTGTTTTCATACATTCCTAGATTCAACATCTAAGTCAAAGAGATGTTCTGTAACTAAAAACATATACAAATGTTATAAATTAAATTGAACACCCTGAGGCTTACATCATGTACAAGGGTGTAACCCTTACAAGAATGGCTCACAACCAATAAATAACATAAATGGCCCATGGCCTACAAATAACTAAACCACCCTACATGGTTCCGAACACAACTTCATGTCATAGTCCACATGCACACATGTACACCTGAAAAACATTTTCAGCCACGTAGGGTGAGCATAAAGCTCAATAGAGAATATTTCAAAAACTAAACATTCTCCACCAGCATAAATGATCATGATGCAATATATATGTACAATATGCCCAAATGCATTTTCAAATCCATTTGATTCCTCAACAAAATCCTTTCTTTCCAATTACTATAACCTTCACGTTTAATCAAAACGTTTCCGAGTTCAAATAATTTGTTTGATATAAAATCCTTTCCAAAACCAATCCAGTATCTCAATACCAACTAGCAAATACATTGCTAAATCAAATGTGAATACATCGCTAAACAACAGCAAACACATTGCCAAAACCTTTTTCCAAAACATCCTTTCGAGCCAAAATGATAAAAAATAAAATGGGTAAATCTCAGCGCTAGTGTTCATACAAGTAACTATACAAGGTCATTTTTACTGTGGCTACGGAAGGCTCAACACCCATCATGGGTTTAGGACTTTCACCATGGACACATGAGCCATCTTAATTCTGTTTTAACACCCCCTCATAGCATTTACCACTTTATTTACCTTTTTCCAATAGCACAACACGTGTGATTCAAAATGTTGTTTTCCAAAACAATGCAAATGTTCTAAAACAAAATGCTAGAATTTCCAAAGACCTCCTTCTAAGCATATGGTTTCAAATTCCAAAATCCATTAGATGCTCTATGATATGAATGATTTCAAATTGCCTAATCTACATGCAATTTCTAACACACGCAATGCTATTCTCCACGGTAGCCAAAACAATTATCTCTAATGCAATAATTAAAAGATAACAATATAGATATATTTTCCAAAAGAATAACAACACCCATTTTCAAAATCCAGTAACCATTTCCTTCCCATCTCTTTCCAACAAAACCATTCACCAAAAATCGATCCAACTCCCAAAACAATATCATTTAGGATTTTCTACAAATTAGGGCTTTTCCATTTTAGAAATCCATATGCAATTTTGATTACCGAAAATAATTGTAGTAGCAAAATCAAAGCCCAACAATCCCCTAATTTCACAAAACCCTCAAGCCCAAAATAACATTTCAAAATCAAACAAATGACTACCAAATATAAATAACAAAATATACCACAAATATGCTACCGAACTCATATTGAGTTTAGGAAATATACCATACCTCTTGGAGCGAAGAGGAGAACTCAAAAAAACTCCAAAGTCGATGAAACCGCGAAACTCTTAGATCAAAAGAAAGCACTTGATGAGATCTACAACATTTCTCAAGAAACCTAGGTGAAAAAATGGCTCTAGCCAAGGAGATCTAGAGATCAATGTACAAAAAGTTGAGTTTCTAAAAGAGAGAGAGAGAGAGAGAGAGAGAGAGAGAGAGAGAGAATAAATAAGAAAAGTGTGTTTAAAGTCAAAAAAAAAATCAAACCCCCAAAAAGTAAGGCCCAAAGCCAACCAAAAATAAGGAAAATACACACAGGGTCGACCTCAAGACAAGGTGGTGTTGTCCTCAGAAGAAAACACTGAGGTGCTAATGTTTGCAGACAAGGGTTAACCCTAGAAACCCGTGGTGTTGACCCTATATTTCAATAGACAACCCAAAAAGAAGACAACAAATAAGGGTCGACCTCAGAACTCGTGGTGTCGATCCTATATTTCAGTAAAGACACTATGAGTATGGTAGCAAGGTGGTGTTGACCCCTAGAAAGACTAGGGTTGACAAAGAACAAAATTTCCAAGCTCCCAAAGAACGCGTTTCAACAAATACAAGTGTGAACAAACAAATACAACAAGTCTAAATTGAATTGTACTCCTCCAAAACCAAGATACAACAACTTAAAAGACTCATAAAATGAAAGTAAAGGAATTAAGTACACTCTCCAATAATTTAAAGGACACAAGTGCTACATAGTGTCTTAGTGCTGGTATGGACTAACAAAACAATTTTTCTAATTGGGTACTCTAGATTGGCATTAAAGCTAATGAGCGGATAATTAGCTGGCATGAGATCCTTATCCTTGAGGCCAAGTTTAAGAAAAGTCTTGTAATACATGATTTTTGAAGTGCTCCCTTGATCAATGATGATACACTCAACAAAAAATATGTTTACCCGCAACTCAACGACCATGGAATCATCATGGGGCAAAGTAAGCCCAACCAAATCATCATTAGAAAAGCCAATTTGGTTAATTTCCATCCCTTTGACTCTAGACGAGGCTGCATGGATCTCTCGGCATATTCACTTGGATTGAATTTACCCTATTCAAAAGTGGGATTCGACAGATCGCTTGGATTATGCCGAGTGGGAGAGAATCAAGTCATATGGTTAGAGAATTTACTGATGCAATCCTCTTCGGGAGGTAGTAAGCTAGATGACCATCCTTTAACAAATCCTCCAAGTGATCTATTCAAGCATAGCACTTGTTTGTCAAATGATCACAATCTTGATGATATTTGCACCTCTGATATCTTCTTCTCAGATCAGGGGGTTGAGACATTTTGACTAGCCACTTGAAATATATGCAGTGTTTGATCTTTGAGAGGATCTGACTAATCGCCTCTAAAAATTCCATGTACCTTTTTTCAGATTGCTATTGAGGCCTCGAGTTAACTTGGTACTGTTCATTTCTTTAGTGTGAACCATGCTGGTTATCCTTTTTGGACCTCTCACTCGGCTCTAGACTTCTTCTTGGCGGTATGACACATTTGCTTGGGGGAACAATTGTTAGTAGCTGAGCCACAACTGGTGTGGTCGATTCTGGGGCCTAAAACCTTGCATATATTTGGAGCATGTCATCTTCAACCTTACAATACTCCTCCACCTTCTTCATCAAAGTCCAAATTGACTTTGGCGGTCTTCGGGCCAAGGTGCTCCAATGTGGGTTGTTTGGGTAGTAGAGTCCCATTTTAAAGGTTGTAACAGCCTTGGAATCATTACAATCACCATCAACGAGATTGAAACACTCCTAGTAGCGTGCCCAGTATGCTTGAAGAGCCTCGTTAGGTCCAATCTTCATTGCCCACAAGGAATCCGCTTGTTTAGGCTGTGTTTCATTAGTGATGAACCTGCCCCGGAAGGATTTCTAGAGTTGGTGTAAGCTCTTAATAGAGGATGGTTCAAGCTTTTAACACCACCTAACAGTTAGAGAGCCTAAACTACTTGGAAAAATGTAGCACTTGAGTGCTTCATCATCTGTATACAGCATCATAGCTTGCTTGCAATGACGTACATAGTTAGTGGGATTCGACTTTCCATCATAGAGTGTAAATGATAAAGCCTTAAACTTCTTGGGGAAGGCAGCCTTTGCTATCCACCGGATGAAGGGATTGTGCCTATCTTCTAAATCGAAATCCTCATCATTTTGTTTACGTGTTTGTTGTCATACTCGTGAGGAGTTTTCTTCATTAAACAAGCTTAAGTCACTATCATGGTTACGCTTTCCTAGGCTCGCCTCGAGACGAATCTGTAGAGTTCGTGACCGTATCTTCATTGGACATTGGAGGTAGGGATGAAGTTGGTGGATTGATGTTTAAGACCCGTCACGCGAGAGTTCCATCCGGTTTGGAGGAACCTCCTGGTGCTACGGTATCCACTTTAATAATTGGAGGATCATTAATTGGGTCTGCCATGGATGAGTTTGAATAATCCCACAAATGGTGCCAATTATGAGAAATGGTTTTCCAATACTCCTTCGTCCCAAATGCACCTTTTGCTTAATCCTCACTCCGTGCTTCAAAACAAGAAACACTCTAGTCGGGAGTACCGAAATTATCACTACAACAGTCAAGTCAAATATTGGTTGAGAGAAGATAGATTAGATATTGAGAGAGTAGAGTAAGTTTGGGTGATTGTGCGTACCTTTCTTCTTCCATTTACCTTCTTCATATAAAGATTTGGTGTAGATATTTACTATGTAATTTGATCTTTTCATCATAATCATCATAATGTCAGAGCTTATGTTCCTATTACACCTCCAGAAAGGGACGACTTGGGCCAACTTTGACTGGGATAGTATGTCAAATTTCCTCTAGTATTTAGCATGAATGTTCTTTGATTTTATCGGCACTGACCACTTGGTGTATCTCCTAGTTGGCGAAAGGGTTACTCAACACAAACTTTTGTGACCTAGTGGGCCTAGTTGGATTTAGGCCCATCAATAATGGGTCCGAAATGCTCTATTTGCCGATTGTAGAATTTTTATATCACTTACACAAACATGTTGTGATGTTTATTATGGAATATCACCAAGTGTGGTAGGTAGATGTGAGTGTGTTAGGTGAGTAGATTAGTGCTATAGTTAGTGCACCATATAGATAGTGGAAATATATAGTGGTAGATAGTGGAAATATATAATATGTAAGTGGTATATAATGGGTTTAATGGGTTATGATGATGTTTGTAATATCTCCTATATAAGGAGTGTCATTTGGTCTTGTAATAAAATGAAGATATTGAATATGAATCAATAATATCAATACATTAATTTCCTACAGTTATGTACATTAATAAAAAAATAATAAAAAATAAAAACTATGATACATGTAATAACCCAACCTCGCATGTGTTTCCCAGATATTTTCAGTCCTCATTATGCGATTTATATGCTTATTGTGAAATTTCACGTGAATTAAGTTTAATTAAGTGAACCTTATGACTATAGATTCATATCTGTTTAATAAGAAAACATATCTATTACAATTAAAATGTTTGGATCAGAAATGAGAGCCTTAGAGGCTGGATAATCCGAAATTGATTTTACATTTGACATCAACATAATTTTTAAGTAATAATAAGCATTTCTGGGAAATTTCAATTTGGGATGATTAAATGATTAAATTTTGTCCTATTCACCTTATATATATATGTGTGTGTGTGTGTGTGTGTGTTCCTGCATTCATTTGACTTACAAAATATCTCCTAGAGAGAGTGAGAGGAGAAGAAAATTTGAGAGGAAGAAGAGAGGTCCACAAGGAAGAAATTGGGAAAAATTAAGAGGGTTTGTAGAATTCAACTTAAGGTATGTGTAATCCTTTCACAATTGATCCCTCTCTTGGAATTAAGTAGGAATTCCTCTCTATTATTGTATCGAATGATAAATTGAGTTGTGGTCTCTTGTGTGGAATTGATTTGGAATTATATTGAGGTATCTAGTGAGAATTAATATCAAGCTTGAGCTTATCTACATGAATAAATGGTGGTGTGTGTGTATGAGTATGTGTGGAAGATGGAAATATTTTGGAATTAAGTTATGTTGTGAGTTTAAGATTAAAGATTTAGTTCATATTTGGATTCATACATGTTTATAGTTTCTATTTACATGATTTTTGAACCATGTTCTTGCCTTAAATGTACCTAATTTGGGCCTTGCTATATATCTACCAAGATGGGTTTTGTATGAATTTTCAGATTGTCTTCTTGCCTGCATCAAGACGAAGCGCCACGGCACCGCACGAAAGCAGACATGAAGGAAAAAGAGGTTTTCATTCTTTTGGCGCTTACGCCGGCGGGTTCTTCCGCTGAGCGGAATTGGGCCGCACGAGCGCCAAAGTGGGCGCACGAGGCCAACCCTCGCTTTCAAATTTTATACCTTGTAACTTTGAAGAAGCATATCGCTTTGCATCCTGACCTGTTTGAGTGATTCTTGAGCCTAAAATCAAGCCCTAAGTCTAGTTTCCAATGGTGGTGGCCTCACTCCCAAATTCTAAGTATAAAAAATAGTTATGCCTAAATTGGTGACGACTTTCACTTTCTATTTACCGGTTTGTACCATTTCTTCGTCTAACCTTTTTCCTATCGATTCCTCCTATCTTCGATTCATAGATTATAACTTATTAAGGAATAATGATCTTGGGACCACCATGGCTAAGTGATTAATTGATCAAAGAGAATAAGTAAAGGATCGGTTATAATCCCATATTATGTGTTGTGAACTGTGGTTTGTAGGTTGAGACGAGGACATCGTCCCATTAATACCGAAGCCAATCATCGTGGAGTAGTAGTACAATACTTTACATTTACTTTCAAGTTAATAGTTCGACAATTAATGCACTATACTTCAAGTAATTATGTCAATATTTATGTTAATTGGAAACCGCTAGAACTTATGTAAACGTTGAAAGATGTTATGCATCCAAGATCACTCGACAAAGATTGCGACTCGATTATGGTTAATAGTAAGCATCAAGGTACTATAATCAGAATTGCCTATGACTTCGCATAAGAATGGCAATACGAACTATTAAGATCAGAGAATTGATTGACGAGAAGAAATTGTGAATGGTTCTATCCGTAGTAAAGTAATGGTGCATTTACCTTCGCTCATCGTTAATATTATTGTTCTATTATTTGTGGGACAACTATGTTAACTTATGATAAACCATGGAAAACCTAAGAGTATTACAGAGCAGTATATTTGTTATTGTTGATGATGAATACTAACATTTTGTTAGCTGCAAGATAGCTATGTTGTTTCACAACGAATAAATGGAACGCAGCGTGTATTGTGGAACTACGATTCACGTATCTCTGGAATCGTTTAATCTATAAAATGTATTTACCTTTTGCTAACAATGAACAGCAACGTTCTGTTAAACTTATATTAACTATGTTAATTCATGTGAATAATGAAAAGAATGTGTGCACTTTCTGTATGATTCTGAAGTTAATCTGCTCTAAATGATTTCTAGTATGGAGCAAAGTGCTGTATGGAACTAAGTGCTACACTTTGGTGGGAGCCATCTCTAGAAGCCGTGCGAGCCACCTCTTGAGTCCATACATATATGAATTGGGCTTAAAGCCGTTCATATATCCGGGCCAATAGGCCGCTCATATTTCGGGCCAATAGGTCGTTTCCGATACATCCGGGGCCAATAGGCCATTCTCGCTATTTTTAAGGCCAATAGGCTTGTAATAACCCAACCCTCGCATGTGTTCCCGATATATTTTAGTCCTCATTATGTGATTTATATGCTTATTATGAAATGTCACGTGGAATTAAGTTTAAATAAGTGAACCTTATGACTATGGATTCATATCTGTTGAATAAGAAGACACATGGGTTCATTTTTGACATTTTTATTGGTATGTTTGGAACCTCCACATTTTATTTTGGGGTGTTGCTTGAGGTGGTAATATGATGATAAAGTAAGATTGGACCAAAAACTTTAATTCAATAATTGCCTACGATCAGCTGGCACTCTTTTTGCCTTTTTCTTTTTTCCACACTTTGAATTTGGATGTGAGGTTAGAACCGCTGGAAAGCTTAGCTCCGGGCTTCAATTTGACCACAAGAATGACCTAAAACGAGTCCTAATGAGAGAGTTATAATTTGAAGTTTCCACATCTGTGCTGGAAGCAGGTCCGCACGTGCGGGGATAGCGGCGCACGTGCGGGACAGCAGCTCAAAAACGTGATTTTTGGACCATTTCTTACATTTTTTTTCCTCTCTTCTTCTCCCCTCTCCATGTCCGAAACCCTAGCCCCCAAAACCTTGATTTCCTCAACTTTTATCAACAATCCACCATGGTTCTTGCATCAAAGATGGAGAACAAGAGAAGATCAACATTTTCACCGATTGATTTCAAATTTTGAAGGAATCTCATCAAGCTTGCTTGATTCTTGAGGTATGGAATCTTGGGAGTTAAATTGATGGGTTTAAATGGTGAATTATGAATCCTAGGTGTTTAATCAATGGGAAAATTGGAATAAAAAGTAATGGGTTAATAAATTTGAATTTGTCTTGAAATTTCAATATTTTCTTGAAACCCTAGGTTGATTAATGATGATAACCAATGATTTGGCTCAAATTGAAAGTAGAATAATGAAATTGAGATATTGAGGCCTCGTTTGGGAACAGGCTAATTTAGTAATTTTTTGGCTATTTGGCTAAAATATGAGCTAAAAAAGCTAGTATGTTTGGGATGACTTTTTGGCTTTTTACGGAAAGATGTGCAAAAAGTGGAGAGAAAAGAGAATCTTTGACTTTTTGGTATGGGTTGTTGGCTTTTTGGCTAAAAAGGAGGGTTCCCAAACTAAGCTAATTAGATATGTACAAGTTTAATTGGAATTTGGAAATGTTTGGAAATTATGTTTAAAATTTGCGAATGAACTTTGTTATGAGCAATGTAAATCATGTTATGATGAGAAAGGAATTGGGGGAAATGATTTGTTAACGATATAAATGACATAAACTCAGCTATGGAATGTGGAAATGGGATTTAAGAATTCCTCTTGAATTATGTTGAATTATATTTAATGATGTTGAGTTGAATCATGTTGTTTATGTTGAATTGTGGTGATTATGTAGGATGGTATTGACTATGTTGATATTGATTTTTGTGACCTAAAATGTGGAGCTTTCCGAAATGGGTTTAATCCCAAATTATTTTGGTAAATACTTGTGGACTTGCTTAGTTATTAAAATCAAGAGAATGATTTAATGGAGTTTCTTTATGGAGATAGGAAATGTTTAGTTTTTGGTGAAAACCCTAGACATTTAGGGATTTTTGGAAAAATATGGAAGATGTCCATACAATTCCTTTCTATCTTGAAATCGAAGTGATTGATTATAAATTCCATACTGTGTTTGCAAGAATGGTAATCTTCTATTTATATATATTGAGATGGAGGAAATTGTGGTATAAATGGATGCTTAATGGTGGGCTTGTGAAAATAATGAAGGAAAGAAAAAAGAACTAATGACTGTTATATATGTGTAATAAGCACACTTCAGAGGGTAGCACTGAGTAGTAATTCTATAGTCACGCGTTCAATTATCGTTAATGATTTTCATTGTTAAGATTATGTTCCTTGCAAGTAATTAAGTTAACATTATGTTGATTGGGAAATCTAGAGGCATTAGTGAGCAGTACATTTTGTTTACTGTTGAGGATGAATACTAACATTCTGTTATTTACAAGATAGCTTACGAACAAATGGAACATATAAGCAATATGGAACTATGATATCCACGTATCTCTGAACCCATTCAATCGGTAAAATGTGCTTACCTTTTTGTTAATAATTATCAGGAATGTCCTGTTAAACTTAAGTCAACTATGTTAATATATATATAAATGATCAAACAAAGGTGTATGCTTCTATATGCTACCGATGAATAGATCAAGCTTAATTCACGCCATTCTTAATGAATAATTAGCTAAGACCACGGATTGTTTTATACGTTAATACCGCTAAGTATTATGATAAAACAACTAATTGACTTACGGATGGCTCAACCCAAAGACGTAATTAAATATCGATGACCTTGTCATGCAACCCACATTATGATGTAACATGTTCTGTCTTTGCTAAGTGTAACAATGACATGATATAACAAGAAATGTTCTATGTTCTAATATGTTACGCTTTTGAAGTAATAAACTAGCCATATATATGTAAAGTATTCATGACATCAGTATCATACCCTTACCCGGGGTAATAATGCCGTGTTTTCAAGTATGTTACAAGTTCAAGTATGTTTTCAAGTATGTTACAAGTTCAAGTATGTTTTCAAGTATGTTCTCAAGTATGTTACAAGTTCAAGTACGTTTTCACGCATGTTTTCAAGTATGTTACAAGTTTATTTATGTTATATGTTCTACCGATTTCGGGATTCCCCTCATGGAACTAACAAGTATGCTTTTATATTGATTTGTTAGCGCTTATCGAAGTGCTAATGTATAATCAAGTATGAATTCCGATTTCCGCTTAAGATTAAAAAGTATAAATGCATATGTATGAATTTGTTTCCGCTTATGGTATGACATGATATGAATGGTTTGGTCTCGTAAGACCGTGTATTAATTATTGGGTATGGAACAAAGTGCTACTTGGAACTAAGTGCTATATTGTGAGCCACCTCTAGAGTCCATATGTGAGACACCTCTTGAATTCATACAATCTTTCAAGGCCTTCATGCCAGCACTCTTTCAAGGGCTTAATGCCAACGCTTTCAAGGGCTTCATGCTAACTTTTCAAGGCTTAATGCCAACCTTTTCCAAAGGGAGCTTCATGCCACCCCGACTTTTCAAGGGCTTAATGCCAAGCTTTCAAGCGGCTTCATGCCAACTTCAAGGGCTTTATGCCAACCTTTTCAAGGGCTTCATGCCAACTTTTCAAGGGCTTAATGCCAATCTTTACAAGGGCTTCATGCCAACTTTCATAGCGGGCTTAATGCCAATCTTTCAAGGGACTTCATGCCAACTTTTCAAGGGCTTAATACTGCCAATCCTTCAAGGGCTTCCATGCCATATGTTCAAGGGCTATATGCCAACATGTTTAAAAGTTTAATGCTAATATGTTCAAGGGCTATCGCCACTTTGTTCAAGGGCTTAAAGCCATTATGTTCCCAAGATATTATGTTTCACGTCAATATGTTTCAAGGTCAGTATCATTGGCGTTTCAAGACCATTAATACAGTAATCAATTAACCTTACGCCTCATTATTTATGTATGCATTGATATGTATTATAATCCAAGTTGAGCATTGAATCCGCTTTTATGTACTATTATTCAATCGAGCAGCTCATTTTATATTATGTTTGTTACTGTGAGGTAATCACTTTGGGAGTCCGGTCTTAACCCTTGAAGCTCACTCCCTTCGCTTGTCAACCTCAAGATGCCTGTGAGCTCCGCATCAAGTCTAGTGCATTTATGTCAAGTTTTATTGTTAAGATTTTGGCTTACACTTTTAATTATTTACCTAAGGTTAAAATGTATGTATATGACCCCTTTCATACCAATGTTTGTTTATGCGGCTTCATGTATGCCATGGCATGGGTATGTCTAAAAATAAATGACTCTCACAAATGTGATCCTCGGCATTTTAGGTTTAGCTCAATGGATACTTTTTATGTGTTATTTTATTATATTAAATGCTTCCGCTCGGAGGGCCCACATATGATATGTATATATCAAAGTTAAGTGTTCGTTTTACGAATACGGGTCATGCCCGAATCCTTTTAGGGACGAAGTTTGGGCCGCGTGGATAAGGCCGCTGCTTCCGATATTTCCGCCAATAGGCCGCTCGATATCGTCAGCGGTCGATGGCCGCTTCAGATTCCGCTAGGCGGCTATGGCCGTTTGTTTACATCTCGGGCCAACGGCCAATCTATATATGATGTTGGACTTCCGGAGGTCGCTCAAGATATTATTTGACTTAAAGTCACTCATAGAAAAGTGGACCCATGTGCAACAGTCAAGATCACCGAAATAATTACGGTATCGTAATGAATCACACATGCCTCACTGCTAGGACGCTTTTATTATGCAAGTTAACCATCACATTATTTATATGTACTATTATTCATCCGAAGTTTCGCCACTCAGATTTTGTCTCTGTCAGAGGTAATCAACAGCGAGGCTTCGCTCTCTAACCCTTTAAGGCTTATTCTCTCTTTGTCAACCTCAGTGGTGTCCAAAAGTAATTTAGATGAAGCCCATGCATTTTTGTAAAAGTTTTGCTAGGTTTTTTGGCTTAGTGCGCTTTGCTATCTTTTCATTAATGTTTTATTATATGCCCACCGCGGGTCGGGTCTAAGTCATGTACGTTGGATACGATCAAGTTTTGACGATGTTTTCTCAGATATTATTTACCTAACGTAATGTTTGAGATCCTCGCATAATAGTGGTAGCTCAATGGAATAGATTTTTTGTTACACGCCTGCTTCCGCTTAGGCCCCGTGTATGTTACATATGCGTCGCTTTTTATGTTCCCTGGTCGCTTTCGAGGGTAGTCATGCCCAAACTTTTAGGGCGTGGTTTGGGTAGTGACAATACATTATCATTCTTTTTCTAAGAAAGTAAATAATTTGGGGAAATGAATTGTGGTTAAGATTTAAGTGTGTAAAAAATATGTATTGAAATTTATGAAAACAAATATATTAAAAAAGTGTATTAAAAAATTATTATCTTTTTTACATTATATAATTGTTACTTTTCCAGATTGGAAGCCCAAAATGATGAAAACTAGATTACATTATATGGAGACAAATTGTGTGTTTTGGTGGTTGCACGTTGCCTTGTAATCATGGGGATGATCAATTTGTAGTGCACAAAGCTTTTCAAATTCACTAACATCAAGATTTATGTAAGTGGAAGTGATGGTTTGTCAAGGGCAAGTAACTGCGTATAAAATTAAGTCGATTTTGACTGCCACATTTTTGATGGATGCATTAGACAAAAAAGTTAAATAGAAGATATAAGGTTCATTAGTATGGCTTTGATTACCTTTTGTGTTTGTAACTTTTGTCCTTAGCTTCCTAGTTCAATAATCTTGTTTAGTTAATAATTTCATGTTATTTTGATTGAAATTGGATGCCAAGAGATCCAAATTAGAGTGGTTTGGTCTTAAAAAGGTTTTCTGTTGATGGCTTCAAGTAAGTTTAGCTGAGTTTTCGCATGAAGTTGGCAAGCTTCATTGGTTCACCTAGTTTTTGGGTTTTGGCTTCATGTCATGGTCTTGTAAGTTAATGTTGGTTTCTCACCAAACACTATGTTCTTGGCTTTCCTTTCTTGTCCTTTTTTCTTTCTTTCTTGTTGATGTTATTTCATATGTAATGTGCATGTTTTCTCTTCATCAATAAAGAATTTAACTTTGGCCGATAAAATAAAAAATAAAAAAAAGCTGTTAAACATCAAGATGTTAAACAAGCGCACTGACATGGTACCGCCTCAGAAATAATTTCCCTACTTAATATATATAGTTTGGTCAAGTTGGTTGTTTTTTCCTAAAAAGCACTGTAATGGAGACCTACACTACAAGAAAATACATCTTTTGGTGACCATTTTTGGCTGCCACTAAAAAATTTAGTCACGAAGTTACTAATTGGCTACTAAAAATAATATTATTCCAAAGTCGAATTTTTAGCTACTAATTTTGTTTAGTAGGGGAATGTTGATTGTTGGGGACTAAAAAAATTAGTAGCTAAAAATATTACAATTGGCGATTAAAGAAATTTTAGTAGCCGTAGAAGCTAGCTTTAGCTACTAAAATTGTTTAGTAGTCGAATGAAAAAAAAAATTATTTTTTATCTTTTGCTGTATATATTTTCAATGACAAAATTTCTTTTTAGTCGCCGAGATTCTAGTTTTGGCTACTAAATAATTTTAGTCGCTTAATGAAAAAAAAAAACTTTTATTTTTTTGCTGCACCAAAATTTGGTAGCTAAAAATATATTTTCAAAGGACAAAATTTTTTAGTCGTCAGAATTAGTTTTGCTAATAATATTATTTAGTCGCCGAATAAACAAATAATTATTTTATCTTTTACACCAAAACATATTTTTAGTCGCCAAAGATGATATATTTTGACCTTCAAATTTTGAATGA